>PQWD01003902.1:24818-40688 GCA_019425675.1 Leucinodes orbonalis | reverse complement strand
AATATTATTACCTACTTAGCACTTAACTCATTGACGACATGTCCAAACCGAGGACCGCTTAAATTTAATTAAAGATAATTAATTATCTTTTTTTTAGTGTTGGTGGCATATTGGTGTGGACTGTTGCCTTCCGATCTGGAGGCTGCAGGTTCAAATTCCACCACGTACCAATATCTTTTTGAATTTTCACGTAACAAGCGGATGCTCTCAGTAGGAAAATCTCCCGATTTTGAAACATTCGTCCTTGCTACTCCGCTACTATTGTTATCGTGATCATATAAAGGCCTTCCTCGATAAATAAGCTATCTAAAAATCAAAGAACTTTTCAAATCGGGCTCGAAGTTCACGAGATTAGTGCGTCCAAACAAACTCTTCAGCTTCATAATATTTAGTATAGATAAAGTTTAATGAATTGGTGAATTCATGGAGTAGAGCTGATAAATGCCAAAAATCTTCCATTTATTGGTATAAACAACTTTCCGTGACATATCAAAGATGATAAGCCTATTCATGGGTAATAAACATCGATTTCGAGATAATTTTTAAACGTGACATCATCATGCCTCCATGGCTATCGTCACTCATCTACTTTATGATGCAGCTTTTGCTCTAAGGAATCTTAAAAAGTTCAGCAGGATTTCTAGACGTTATCTCAACTTGAGATGTAATTGAAAGCCGTCTGGCCGCAAAGGAACGTCGTTGTAACAAATACCTATATTTAATCCACAAACACCGATTTATTGTTTGAGATTAAATGCCCTTAATTCTACTTAAAAAGATTTAGGTAGGTACATCGTAAAATTTATAAGGCGCAATGATAAAGACCAAGTGATTTCATAATTTATTTGTAATTGAGATCACATGCATCTTAAAAAAATAATTATTATCACAAACCAAATAATCTGTCATTCACTCACAGGCGCACACATCACACAGACGAATTTGTACATCAAACAAAAAATATGACGTTTTGTATAGTACCTACATTAGTAAGAAAATATACAGTAAAAAAAATAATCTAAAGCTTGGACTAGTTATTGAACGCTCCTATGTACGTTATGAAATCAAACATTGATTGTCCGACTTTCCGAATAAACAACGATATTTTTTTATACAGGGTTAAATTTCATTTATGATATAGGTGATGCTCTTTTAGGGTATTGCCTTTAAATATTTTTAGTGCTTAGTCTAGACCTAAAGCAATTTCTAGTCGAAGTCCTCATCGGAGTCTGTCTTGAGCACGCTGTCCGAGCCCGAGCCGGGCTCGCTGTCCACGGCTATCTCGCTGCAAATAAATAAGTTTGATTTCTATCATATTTTAGCATAGAACAACAAAAGTAAACTGTATTGACCATTAGATATTATAAAAAGTACGTTGACAATCGCGAAACGTGTCTATGTATATCATAGCATAGCTTCTACGAATATGTAGGTACCTCAAAACATAACATGTATGTATATATAATATTAATAATATATGTTTCCGTGGTAATTCGGTGAAGTCTCAGGAAATACCACAGATTATATTTATCTACATTACTAAGCACGAAACTTTGGCATTTATTAAATAAAACTGGGGGAACCTTAGAGTATCAATAATAGTATATATTATACTCTTAGGTGGGAACGATTCTCGTATTGGTTGATTCCTAAATATTTGATGTTGATGGGGACTTCTGTTTTGCTTGATTATTATGATTATTGAAAGTAAAAAATAATGCGAGTTTACTGGAAATGTGCGAATTGTAGCAAAGAACAAAGAACAGTGAAATATCTTGGAGCTCATCAGCTTAGTGAGTGACGTTTTCATCACCGATCATCCCAAGTTAGCAAAGCGACTCAATGTGGTTATTTGAAACACATCACATAAAACTTGCCTGTTCATTGTGTAGTCTTTGAAATTTATTTCAACTATGTTTCTGTAGGAAAAGAAATAAATCCATAAGTAGGTACAAGAACATACATTTTATGTAGCAATATTTAAATTCCACCAGGTACATGTTTACATGATCACAAATTCATTCGGAATTTGATGACAAACGCTGGCTGTCTTTCGACAATGGTAGCTTTACCCAAGCCAATGAGCCCTAAATCATCAATGCGTCCTCCACTTAGTAGACTAGACTGCTGCAATGTTGGTAAAATTCTTGATGTTTTAGTATTGTAGCATATAATGCATATGAATGTGCGAAAAAAGAGATCAATTTTGGATGGACATACAAATGTTTCTATTGGCTTGGATTTGAACCTTCGATGTAATGCAGTACTTCTGAACAAATTTGCCATCATTTGCACGTTATTTTTTATGATGACCATATTTTATTAGGTGTTACTGTGGTTATATGCTTTTAGAAAATAGAGACATTTATTTACCCATTGAGATCTTTGGTGAGCTGAATGTCGACATTGGTGGCAGTGTCGTTTAGCCCGTTGAGGGCCTCGCAGAAATCGCTGCCTACGCTCTGCAAGTGCTGCGTGTTCAGATGGAATCCCTGAGGACAATAATATAAAATGTTTTTCGTATCTTTAATATTTCATCATCATCGTCAACTTATTTATCACCCTCACCGAGAGGCACGAGCCTACCCGTAAGGGGTGTATAAGCCGTTGTCGACTTTACGGGCCCAGAGCGGATTGGCCGACTTCACCTACAACCTTTGTATCTCTTCGTAGGCGTGCGCAGGTTTTCTCACGATGTTGTCCTTCCTTACCTTAGGATCATAATTAATGTGTCGGATACAAGTACATATAATTCCGAAAATTCGAAAAGACCAATGTCTTTTACAAACAAATATTTAATTGCAGTAACTTAGTAAATATTTATATGTAGTAAATATTTAATTGCAACAAATTCGTTGTGGGAATTTCCCTTAAGGCGACAATGCGTATGTGTGGTACGTGGCGGGATTTGAACCTGCACCCTCTAGATCCACGCCGCACGCAGGCAGAGTGAGCTTCCTATATAGTGTAGGTATAGGTACCTATGTAATGCCTCATGGTAGATGTTTCGAGTAGTTGGACCACGTGATTTAGAGAAAAACGTGAGAGACCTGTGACCATAAGTGGATTGCGTTAGGTTAATGTGAATCGATAGAAACAGTATTGAGGTAATAATTTGGTAGATTGTATAAAGTTACTAAGACATTCATACATTCCCAACATTACCTACATCTAATGTGTGCGTGACTCATCTATTGTTCTTATAACACAATAATTCCATACAGAGCCATTCTAACAATGTGTCGTTATGAATAACTTGCTAGTGGGACAAGTTATTACAACAAAAGTAAACTGTATTGACCATTAGATATTATAAAAAGTACGTTGACAATCGCGAAACGTGTCTATGTATATCATTCATTCAATCAAATGATAGGATATACATTTCCGACGTGGCAGCGAGTGGCTCGGGCGATCGGCCGAAGGATTTATTGTCATGCACGGAGCAATCCCTCCGAGCCTGCAGTAACCACACCATGAAGCAATGAGCTATTCAGGAAGAATATAAATTCTTTCGCACACTGCTTTGTTAATGTTTTCCGGGGTTATTTTTCACAAAGAACTCACTGGAACAGCATTAGAATTAGCTTTATTTGTTTGATGATTTGGTTAACTGTACCGATTTAAGTTAACCACTAAATCGGCGATTTAACTTAACTTAAATCGGTGATTAAGTGGTTAGCTTAAATCGGTGTTCGATCCGGTGTTTACGGTTCAAATACTCTGTAAATAAACATACAAGTATGCATTACCTAGTTTGGTTAGGACGTTGCAGGCTAAATCCGATTGTTTTAAAGGAAAGATGACTCTATGCTGCCTTCTAAAGGGCAGTTTTGCTTTGTCGAATCCTATTGCCCAATAACGGCGGTTTGTTGTCAGAAAAACCATGGCAAAGTGCTGAGAATAAATACCAACAATTTAAAAAACTAATGCACGCCGGATTGGCACCAATGTAGGTATTTTAATAATTGATAACTCTTTATTATCTAAAAATATGTTTTTATTTGTTCATAAATTGTTTTTAAAACAACGTTTTACCCGGTAATAGCACTCACTGTAAAAATATTCGTTGGTCCAGCCGCTTTATCTTAAGAGTAACATTACAAACTAGTGTTTTATAATATAACGGAGATTCAGAATAAATACACGATGTAACATGATGCGTAAGTGTACTTATCAGAATTATAGGTCTATTCTTCTTTACGCTACGCCCATCTCCGCTCTCCAAAGCGGTAGTAACGTCTAATCGGTACCTACTGGCTATGAAAGCTTAGGCTTCCCGTGGACGGATGACGACACTCTGCCGCACCTAGTGATTTGTTAATTAATACTTTGCCATATTATAAGACGGTGCATTTTCTGGAAACTAATCGTGTAACTGGCGTAGCGTGTTTTTATCCGCGTTGACATACGCGTCGGTGCCCGTTACCCTGGCCCGGGGAGTCCGTCGTTAGAGCTCGTCGACAGCACTTTTTTTCTGGAAACCTTTGACAAGAACGGTCCGCAACCGCGTGGATTCATTAAAGGGAAAAATGCGCCTCTCACATAATATACCGGCTGGCGACCGCGACCTTATCGGCAGGATCTAGTAACGAGCACGCCTGTACCACTAGATGTATTAACGTGAACGTCGGGAACTAAGTATCCTTATAATTAATCTTGGGATTAGCCGTCACTTCTAATTGGAATATAAGTATAGGATGCGTATCGTTTTTAAAACAGCGAGTACAGTGACTGATTGTTTTTGCGCTTAATGTAGTTTATAATACCAAATAGAAAATTATTAGAATAATCAAAAAAATATTAATCGTTTGATCGACACTTTGGCTTAAGAATACGCTAAATAATTAGTTAAGGTTTATTTAATTAGGATAGTCTTTTCTGATTTCGGATGTCTGTTAAACACCACAGAGATTGTGAGTTCACAGAGATGGTTTGTTCCTAATTGCGAGTTCGGTATAAATGTATAGTAAATATGCGTCTTAGATGGAACTAATATAGGTATTTGAATAATTTATATTTAGATAGATATCATATTAAAAATACATAATAAACACACTAACAAATCTGAATATTATAAGTGAATCTATGAAAATCTAATATGAAAATGATGAGAGCGTAAAACATTTGTAGCTGCTATAGACTAAGGCATCCTTCAAAGTAGAGCCGGTTCGGGTAGAATCAGTTTGAGATTGACGCATGGATAAAATATGTATCTTATCCATGCGTCAATCTCAAACTGATTTCGGAGGGCTAATAATATACTTATTATTATGTTTAGCTTAATTCATGCTAATATCTCATTGTTATGCTGCACAACTTTTGCATACTGATACTAGAAATATTTTAAATATTTGCCCATAATTATGATAGACAATTGAAGCTATTCAATTACGATCAGGGCTCCCAGGGAAAAGACTATTGAATCAAAACAGTTTTTTTTGCCAATTTGCATAATCTGACGAAAATACTTGACATTGTCAATGCCATTTTTTATAATAATAATACCTACTTAATTTTAAATAATTTATTAATAATTGTTAGTGAGTAACAAAACACTATTATTGTAGAGTTAGAAACACATTCAACACCGTCAAATATTGGCTCCCTGAGTTATAGATAATTGCAACAAGCATCGTGATTTTCAAGCCGTGATCTATGACAAAATGACTGGGGACTCCCATCGTTCTGCCAACCATTAGTGATTCTGCTCTTTCCTCTATGGAATCTTTGCTTAATAATCTTATTTCCATCTTAAATATGTAGGTTATATCTAATAAGTACCTCCGTGGTCTAGTAGGTACAGCGTTTGGCTGCGTGACCCCTAGGTCTTGGGTTCGAATCACTTTATGCGATTTTTCCTAGTTAGGTTAAACAATTGCTGGCTTAGTCACCTGATTGTCTGAAAAGAACGATGATACCGTGCTTCGGAGGGCACGTTAAGCCGTCAGTCCTGCTACAATCGTAGGATAGCAGTCGTTAACAACTACCAATCCGCATTGGGCCCTCGTGGTGGGTTGTGGTTCGAGCTCCCATAGCTATGCTCTTCGGGAAGGTAAGGCTAGCAACGGGCATATAGGGTGCTGATGATGAATATAATAGCACGTACCTTAAAGGGTCCCGATCGAAGCCGCAGAAAGAGGCTTCCATGGTGTAGGAGCGAGTGACGCCCAGGTGTCGCACACAGTGACGCGCGCCGTCCTCTCGCGCTCGCGCTCCACGCGGAACGAGCACGAGCCCAGCGCGAACGCTGGCGAGATTCTGTGCATCAGCGCGGTAGCATCTGTCAATCATGAATAAAATTAATTATTATCCATAGACATCCACATAACGTCATCTAGTCCCGTAGTAATAGTACATAGAGTCTGTTTCACGAAAGGAGTCCGCGGCGATTTTTGGAACTAAATTTGACAGCTCGGCCATATTGTCGTTTGCCAATTCTATGAATTGGGTTGTTGTAATAGATTTCGGTGAGTTTTAAGCTCCATCAAAGCGTTATCTCGATTGTTCATGATACCAATTGTTGTGAAAAAGTTCGATTTGAAATATTTTGTCAACGTTAAAACCGTTCTTGCAAGCGGATTAATAAATCAACGTAATTTAATACCATCCAACCAATTTTAGATGAGACTTGCTGCCATAATACAGAATTTTCTAGAATACAGGTTTTACCTAAACTAGAAGGCAGTGTCAAATTGATAGCATTAAAAAAATCTTTGTAATTGTATACCTAAGTGTTTAGTGTTATCAAACTGTATATTTAGTTATGGACAATAAATTATTATTATAATTGGTACTTTTCAGAGTTGCCATATAAATATTTTTTGCCGTATTTATTGCATTTTTTCTTTTGAACAGTCTAATTTATTATGAGAGACAACTTTTATCAATAATTAAGACATTATCGAAATTAGCTATCTATAATATATAAATTAAGTATTATTTTTGTAATTTAATTGCTAATGGGCCACTGCATTGGAATCGGATAATCAACTAAGAAACATTTCATCCTCTAACATGAAATAATTTTACACTGTACAAATCATTCAGAATCTACAAAAAGTAACATCAGTGCAGTGCAAGTCGTTGGAACGTAGTTTGTTGTTCAGCAAAATGTGAAACAAGTAAGCCAATTTAATCGCTCACATCCAAAGATGTCATGATGATGGTATTTAACAAATAACAGCCGTTTATGTATATTCTTGTATCTGAACGGGATAATTAATCGTCAATAAAATTAATACTTATACTCAAAGTTCATATTTTCCGCAAGATCCTTTTCATCTTTACAAAAAAAACATCTTATAAATCAACCAGTAGGCTTGCTTGCGATTTGCTGGGTGATACAGGTATTTAAAGGCCGCAATTTGAACTCGTTTTTATATACATGATACACGAGTTACGAGGATAATATATGAGGTTATGCGTGTGAGATAAGTGTGCTCAAAAGCGCCGAAAATATGCGATATCTTTGCGATCTACAACCAAGTGCATGTTATGCATGGAGTTATTAATCCTGCAGGCGCATGGTGCAGTGGCTTGAGCACATTGCCGGGTCAATAACAAATGACGATGACGGTTGCCTGGTTATGCTTTATAACCTTTAATGAAGATTTTAATTTCAACATTTAAACTTTTAAAATTATCATTTTAAGAAATGCCTCCAAGGAATGACTTTAATATATTTGTTGATTTTTAAATCGATGGACTCATTAATGAGTGTCTGTTTTCGCTTTAATATATACAAAATTTGCACTATTTTATCTTCTTTTGGAGTGGGTAGCCAGATTTGTGAACAATGAGTCGATCCTGATAGTGGTGTCAGAGTTTCTATACAGCGTTACGTTCTAGCTTTCGATGTGGGTTTAATGTATCTTCTGCTATGGTTATTAGAAGCCGACGACTTAACTGGCACTACGAAGCGCGAAATCATATTCCTTTTTAAAACAACAATCAATAAGGGACTCAGCTTGCAGTGTCCCAAATAATCTGGAAAATAATAATTGCGAATCCAGCAGCGATGTAAACTCAGCAATAAAACCATCACAAGCATTGAAGTAACCATAACACGATTAAGGCTTCAAATAAATTTAAAACTATCACCGATTATCACCGATTAGATTTAGTTAACAATATTTACTCCATTATGACCATATATCTAAAGTCGTTTCATAAAACATTTAACTTTACAACCAAGTGCCGACGTGACTACATGTTTTTGTAATTTCTCAACTTGGCACCGCAATGCACTAATAAGGTTATATGTAGTTGAGGTTTCCGCGATTAGCGTGCCCGTCTTAATTAATAAATGTGTAATGTTAAAGACTTGTATGAAATCATTAACCTTGATTGAAACTTGCAGACATAACGTAAACACTAGTTATTTTTATTATACTTCCCGAGTGTACCTACATCCACCCAGGAACACAGGATAACAGAATAATTCAAACATAAATCATAATAACATTATTATTTTATGCAAAAGGAGAAAACGAAGTGTTATGTGATCTTATACCACTGAAAACAGTATTTTTAATCATTCATTTACTAGCATTTTAGGGAAGTGGGGGGGTTAGAATTAGACAAAATTTAACCTATGTCACTAACTCTCTATCCCTTTAACTATCTCCCCTAAAAACACGTCTATTTGTCTTCACGTTTTGTCGTTAAAGACAGACAAACAGACACACTTTTATACTAATAATATTAGTATGGATTTTAGATGAGTTTACGATCGACCTTATTCGGTGCATTGTGGTAAGCGATTAGTAAACAACATACTTAGACATCACAAATTCACGGAAGGCGCTCCACTCTTCAGCGGTGCGATCTATAGACGAAGCCAACCCTCGATTGTTATTTACTAGGAACTCTTCTGCATAGAGTTAGCACGCTAAAAATTATCTCCTAAGTAGCAGAAGCACATCAATTGACGCCGATTTTAGTTGTAATCCAGTTGCCGGTATGGTATTTTAGTGCATCATAAGATGTTATTGTAGAAGCTTTTAATATAACTCACCAAGTACTTAACAGGTTCGTCTTGAACGAGACGGTCGCTGCTGCACCAGCTCTCGGCGGCGGCGCACCCGTAGAAGAATACGTTCTTCTTGCACGAATGCCCGTGGTAGTCGCAGTATACTAGGGGCGGCTTCTTCCACACGCGCACCAGGTACTCTATCAGCCCCTACAACCAGTCATGAAATCTTATCATCATTTCAGAAGCACAGTCCTTTCTTGAATGGTACTTTAGCAGCCCCTTCACCAGTCATGTAGTCATTATCACAATTTCTGTTCAACTAGACCTCACTCGATATCACACATAGGTGAGTGGTCTTAGACCTCTGCAGGATAGTAACTACGTGCCGGTGAGGTTGGCTTCAGATCTCAAAGATATTAATTGCAAGCCCTTACAGCCAAATTATCTTCTTTCGTTAACAGTCTATTATACTCTACTGCTGCTGAGTGAAGTAAGTAGACGACCCATGTGGTGTAATGGTTGTGATGCCAGATACTACGTCTATAGATCTTTACTACTTAAACATTTGTGTGCACGAAAGTATCTGTTTATATTGGTCTGGGTGTTTTCTATATAAAAATGTATGATTAAAAAAAAAGTATGTTTATCAGTTGCTGTCGGTGGCTCAATGGTGTGGACTGTTGCCCTCATACTGGGAGGGCTGAGGTTCAAATCCTGCCATATACCAATGTGTTTTCGAATTTCCGAAAATATATGTCGATTATCTGATGCTCTTACGGTGAAGGAAAACATTGTGAGGAAACCTGCGCTCGACTGCGAAGAGATTCAAATGTTGTACGTGAAGTCGTCCAACCCGCACTAGATTCGCGTGGACGACTAAGCCCTAATCACCCAATTTACGTTTAATGAGCCAATGATGAAGATCAATTATTTGGTACCCGTAATACAAACTTCACGCTTAAATTGGGGCTAGATGGCGTTGTGTGAATGTCAGTGGATATTTATTTTATCTTAATCTTATCAAGGCCAGCAGGCTAGACATAGCAATACCCTATAAAATAATCTAAGTTTTAGTCGGTTTTTTTGGCATCCAGGGAAGGAATCGGGTTTGGGATATTTGTATTCTAATCTGTCGTTACAACTGGTAGCATATTAAATATGACTAAGCTATAACTTGTTTTATTAAGTACGGGTACGAGGGCCTATATAAATGTTCAGTTACTGAAGATAATATTTTGCCGAGTTGAAACACACTTAGTGACTAGTATTAGAGAGAAAGTCATGGTAAAGTTATGATTATGGAACGTTTTCTACATTGTAAGAGCAAGTTGTCAATTAAAATCATTCCCAGCTTCAATCTAACTACGGCTCCCATATAGAAAAGTCAACTACCTCTTCGGTATTCATATGACTATGTAAAAGATTATATTACCTTGGTATGGTAAATAGACGGATGCAAAACGGGACTCGGCTTACACCATCGTCTATTTAAATCTTCATTAGTCAGGCCGCATCGATGACTGTAACAAGATATAACGCTTTACAGGTTGAGATAACCGGGAAACCTAAGAGCGACGCAACTTATCGATACGTTTCGCGGATACGTGCATCGAGATGACACGGCCCCGGCTCTGCGAGTCAGTTATCATCATTTTCATATCACACACACACACACACTGGGGGCATCGAGCGCGCTTATTTACAACTTAATACGAATCCGTAGCGGTTGTTACATTAGATGCGCGACACGAACTCATCGAGGGCCATTTCGGTGCCTTTATGAAATGATAATTGATTCATACGCTTATATGGCCCACGGCTCGCCAGAAAACTTCGCAGGGACAGTTTAATATGACAAGCTATTAAATGCAATGAATGGCTGGCCACGTAGGAATTTCACGAGTGCGTGAGAGGCGGGCGCAGCACGCGCATCCACGCTCCGGCTGTGGCGTATGTTCGCCTGCTATCCAGTTCCTGTATTCACCAATTTAACATTTTATGATATTTTTTTGACGACTCATGTGGTGTAATGGGAAATCGGTTATTTCACTAATGGTTCAATCTTTAGTGTGTTTTTCGAGTGCCATCATTTGCATACATTAGAATATCTGTTTGTTTTGGTCTGGGGGTTTCTATATATACCCAATATAGTATTTACAACATAGTTTACAAGTTTACAAAGTTTACAAATCTGTTTATCAAAGGCCATTATTGGTTAAAATTATTGGGGACGAACAATGATATTCTGTATATGTAAGGGTAGATACGCCATCCGTGCCTCAAAAACTAACCGCCAAAGTGAATACAGTTTATTTAGGTAAATGTACGCTCATTCGAAATATGTGTATGTGTGCTGTCGCTGCATTCGGAACACTTTTTTCGACCGAATCTATACATTTTTTACATCATTATTAGGGAAAGTAGTTATTTAAATTATCCACTAGCATCAGTCAGTCACTTACCATCAGGTTAGCGTACTGGTTGATCCGTTGACTTAATGCTTAGAATTAATAATAACCCTTGCAACTGTGTTCGGCAACATTTATAAAAAAAACATAAACAGGCACTGACAGCTTAATAAATAAATAAAACAACTGTTAGTAAGTAAACTTAATAGCGAGTTTCACAGATGCTGCCGCAGAAGCCGTGTCGATTAAGACAGTGCAACGTCTTCAATTGTGCCATTATTTACAGCTAGGCAAACTTAAGTGACTGCAATCTAGGACAATTCACTTCGCTCTCCCGTTATTAAAGGGCAATTCTTATAGTGTACGTGCCTCTGACATAATCACATTCAGTCAGATAAGTAACGGACAAAGAAAGCACTCAGTGGATAACTGTAAATACCTACATTGCAAAAATTACCTTATTCTGTTGTTTACTGTTATGTCGCATCGTATTAAACAGAAGGAAAGGAATCATAATATCGCTACAAGAACAACTGGCCAAACGACTTCCCGAGTTCCTGAGAAGTGATTCGTTTTAAATTCACACCTCACAGATCTTGATAACAGAAAACGAGGCGGTGTATCGACAAATTATTTCCAAGATAAGGACTGCTACGCTTTTTTTGGTGAGCATTTTAATGCGGACCAAACGATTTCTGGGGAATTTAATAATTCGTATGATTCAAAGGCTGCGTGCTGCGCCCCCGACTATTCACAGTTCTACGAAGTGGTCCTGGTGTGCATTTTTTCCTGGAGTAGTTGGCCGTTCGTCCAATTAGGAGTGGCTCAGTGGAGACACATCATTAGCGGAGGCGGCGAGGAGCGGCGCGGGTGCGCGTCCCTGGGCCGGCCTTCGCTCGCCGACCGGTTGCGCATCTTTTACTCTAATCAGGGAAAAAAATAAGCGTTGGCCGCATGCGCCAACGAAAGCGAACAAGCGAGAAGCTGCACACCGTCCACCGTGTTTTATGGCGGATTGTTGCGGTACCCGCGGCGTAGGGCTGGCGCGTTGTTTCATTAACCTTACCCGTTTACCTTGCACGTCTAATTAAAACGTACGATCATACGACCTCCCATGCTAATTTAATTACATTAATGTTGCAAACCACAATCATAAACTATGGATATGGTGGAAGCGTATAATTATGCTGGATATAAAAAGTGTTTCTTATGTTCAGCTTAAATGATCACCGGTATCTTGATGAGGTCATTACAGGTACGTGTTGTTTTTACAGAGTGCATAAATCAATAGTGGTGATTATGTAAATTGCGTAATGTGCCGATAAAAAGTACGGTGGTGTAGCCCTAGGAGGGCTGCAGTGACGAGCGAGAAGCGCGGCTGGTTCAAGGGTCCGCGACGCTATTTATAGCCGGCGCGCAGAGATGGTATCGCGCGCGGCCGTGCCACGGCCTCGCTCGATCTTTACCCGCCCTCGATGCACCCCTCGCATAACGTTCAGCCAGTAAAATAGACCAAAGAAACGACCGTTTTATATTTATTCCCACCTATTTATAACACATGTCCATTGTTTCTACCTCGGCTGGTATTCATAGCCGATGGGCAATTGAAGACTTTTTTGAGACTGACTCTATATTTTTGATAAAATTGCACATTCATAAGCGTAATGCTTTTATATGCGGTATAAAAATATGCGGGGATGGTGCGTGTTCAATTAAATTGGTCGGAGACAAGAGCGCGCGGAGAGGAGGCCGCCCGGCACACGTCACGCTAATCCGTATTCCGCGCGCGGAGGCAGCTTCCTGCGGACCGCACTCAGAGAGCATTTCAACTGTATTCCTGATAGTTCGTATTCCATCGCACGTGTCTTTATCATAAAAGATAGCCAACATCAGCGGTGTTGAGGACTTGGCGACGGACAACGTTACCAGGTTTCGCCAACCGTCGCCGGTAACTCTGTATTCGCTGCTGGCACACCGGACACACCAGAGTTATTTACGATGGTCGCGAGACAATCGGCCGGTCGCTGAGCTTATCCGGTGCCACCGCGACAATGAACATGACGTGGCTGCCTTTATTAAATAACGTCCTTTGGAATTAACACACGTGCCTAGTGTACATTTATAGAGTTGCTGATTCATACTTCGGGAATAGCTAAGCAACAAGTGATGTGATTATAAATGAAATGAAATTTCTTGATAATTGTTCTCTTTTACTTTCCATGGGTCAGGTATTCCTCGTCGTGTCCAAAATAGCTTGACTTCTCTGTAATAGTCGTGTTCACGGTAGGATAGGTAATGGGGTGAGCTCTATTAATTGGTTTCTTGCCGGGCAGATGCGGTGCAATTCGCCATAGGACGGTTCAATGACACGAACCTCGTCTCCGGCGTCTGACTTAGCGGTAGGAATGCAGCCACTGTTTACCACGGTACCCTTTAGGTAGTAAAGAGAGTGCATTTATTATGCAATTTAATTTTTTCACGAAGTTCTATGCAAAAATAATTACTTTTTTGCACTTAAATGTGGAGGAAAAACTCGTAAAACTGTTGCAGCTGCAGCAATGTTTCTAACTATTCGTCCAGATTCCACAGTCCACTTACCTCATTAGAAAGGGTTAGTCCACGTGTAAAATTTTTACGGCAGAATATAATAGCTTCTTGCTCGTGGATAAATATTAGTGACTCAGCCGACTCAATTATGTAATAAGAACATGGCAGTTATTATGAAAATAGTATGTTCCCGTATACTGCTCATCGCGAGTCTTCTAAGTCTTTCCGTCCATGAGCTGCTCAATTAAAAAGTAACCATTATTCCATTATTAAAAGCTTTATATTTATGGTCCATAAACATTTTAAAAAACTTAAACTATACTTAAACTATAATTATCTTCAAATGCATGCCCATGACTTCTAATCGATGCTAAAACACTAAGTGTCCCATTTTATTACATAGTTTTCATAAGCAATTATTATTATCGTGTTGTGTACATATAATAATATCTTTTGTAAAACGCCTTCCTTTATGGTATCCCTTTAGTAAAACTTGTCGACTTCTGCTTGAACTTATTTTCAATTGCGTTTGTTCAATTGTGGAGACATTTTGTCACGAAATAATTGACCTAATGAATGTTTGTTCGAATGAACTTTCTATTAACTTATAGCAAATGTTATCGGAACAGAATAGACTAACGCTACCTATTCCTATTCTGTTATTTTAAGTGAAGACTTGGGTCACGTGTCACTTATTTTCGGGGAATGCGGGAAACACTCATATTGTAAGACTAAGTTTCAATTTTAATATTAAAAGTGATTTTAATCCAGCAATAGACATTTGTATGTTGAGTTTGATCTTAAACGTGTCTCAATGGTCTTGTTAAAACAATGAGGAATGTTATGTCGCGCCGAGGGTTGAGGCTCCGTTGATTTACGTATCAGCCCTGATCGACCGGCGTGATGCACGACCTTCATGGGACATTTCTCTTACATCACGAGCAGCTATTATGCGCTAATAGTGCCTGTTTAACAATACAATCAATTCAATAGTCCAATTTATTATTAAAAAAGGGTACTAAATATAGTAAATAGTAAATGTAAAAGACGAAATTACATTAGCTGTGACCTGCACTGTGGAATCCTAATACTGTGCTTACGTACAGATAACTCTTATTTAACGACGTGCATTTATAATTTCATAAATCAAGTAGGGATCCATTGTGAAACCACTTTGTTTTATATAAACATGGACATTATCCCCTCTGAATAAAAGAGAGCCCACCATTATTGGACTAGTTTTTAATATAACGAATAAAATAAAAACAAAATGTGTCGATATTGGTCGTCGGTTCGCAGTGCAATATTTACATAATCGTTGGGACCGGTCGTCCTTGTATCGTTACTTTGCCCTCCGATGTATCAATTTAATTGAAAATACCTCTAGGGGCGATTGTTCTTATTTAGCTTCAAGTTCAAGAGCAAAGAGAACGGCCGGCTGGCAAGTCGTTGACTCCAAGTGACTCGTGTTGCAATGATGCAAGAGGTGGACCGTGAACTTTTCGCACGAGTGAGGTGTACGCCGGCCGCGCGACGCGAGCGGGACGCGCCCGCGACGATGGCACCGCGCAACCAGCCATTATAAGCTCGCACTCACTGCCATCGTAATTCATTAGATGCTCGCCTCACTTTATTTATGGCAGCTTAGGTTTTGTCTGAGGGCACTCTCGTTGTGCTTTCAATGTTGCAGCTGCTTTTAATGGCCATGCGCCTGCAGAGGACATGTGAATAGGACGCCCGAGGTCAAGGCTTCCATTAGTACAAAGATCCTTGACAGTCTTTACTGTTTACAGCTTTCGTGTTTGATTTATTTCCAGTGAGGTTCTATTATGCAGCGCACAATAACATATCTTGAAATACCTCAACAAGTACCTGGTACCTCTCTATTTTTATTTCTGCAAACGATTACCTACACGGCCCTTCATGTTCTCGTGTTTA
>PQWD01003902.1:0-20946 GCA_019425675.1 Leucinodes orbonalis | reverse complement strand
AAAAAAAGATTTCTTACTAATTTTTGCTGTTTTATTCCAGCCAACATACTATTTCGTAGTACAGTATTCACAGTAGATATAATTTTGTCCTCGGGACATTATTCATCGCGAGCAGAGCCTACTGAGAGATTTATCGCCCACTCGATTTATATTCAAACTGCAGCAGTCCATATCGTGGACGATTCTAATTTGGTTCAGTGCCCTTTTTGCAGAATGTACAGATTTTCCTTATGGGGACAATATTTATGTTAGTCTATAGAGATAGGAATCGTTAAAGATCAAACCAACAATAAGTACATAAAACGTAGGACAAGGGAACGGCCGAACCTGACAACAGTCAGAGAACCTTAGCCACATAATGATATATTCAATATGAAATGTGATATTAATGTCAACGAAGCAAGAAACCTTTCTATGTGGGTTTTATAGCTATCTGGTCTCAAGTGAAAATAAAATCTACAGAATACTTTAGGGCATTGTGGTCATTTATATCATTCGTAAAAGCTTGTAGAAATTTTACCGCCAGTACCTTCATCTAAGGGCACGGCAGTGTACCCGCCAATAAGAGCCAAGCGAAGCGCAAGGGCACTGCCTGCCTTTTCATAAACTGTTTCGTCGTTCATGAGTGTCCGGTGTACTACCTGGTTCATATTTTCAGGATATAATGTTAATAATATGACTTATCCGCTCGAACGTAGCACGCGCGTAGACAAGATTCATGTGTTGTGTGTTGTGAGTATACTAGTGCTACGTGCAACCGCTTATTAAACATACAAAGTGTCGATAGCTTGAATACTTTCGATTTTATCTAAAATATATTGATTTTGACACTGACACACCAATGATCATCAAAATGTTTGGCTACATCCTGAAGTGCTAGAAAGCTGAAATTTGGGATATAATCTATGTTTAGTATATAAAAAAACATAAAGTTATAACTTTCACCCCATCTCCCAAAAAGGGGGGGGGGGGGGGTGGGGATTTTTTTATATGAGACTGTCACCAATTGTATGAATTAGGACATGAATATTTACAGGTAGACAAAAACAAAAAACATATTATTAAGTAGTTAAAAGAAAAAATAATTCTAGTTATGTTAATGTGATTGAAAAATTATAATTATGTCATACTATCTTTTACTCGCAGCTTTGGCAACGTTAACTTAGGGATAACACGGTTCCTCTTTCCTGGTTACGAAAACAGGATATTATTTGTACACTGCTGTAGATGGTAATATACGTCTTTTCATCAATTTAAGCTTCCTACGAGAAGTCCTATATAACACCCCCCCCCTTTATGGTTTTGTAAGTCAAAAAAATGATTTAAGATATTTTGTTAGTGATAAATAGTCCGCATACCAATTTTTAACTTCCTTTAAACTGCGGAATGCAAAATTTCTTCAGAATCCGTTCAGCCGTTTTGCGTGAAAGCGTAACAGACACATACTTTAAAATTACCTCCAGCAGGTTCTAAAACAGGTTTAAAAATTACCTCTGTTGTTTTACTAATCTTCTACGCTTCTCAAATACCGGCCAGAGTTTTAAACCGCGCGTCTGTCTTTATTAGATAAATAAGTTTTGATATAGAAGAGGGAAATTTAGCGGGGCCCACAATTACCTAGTGATATTAATCGTGAGAATGGCCGGATGCAGTCCGTTAGTGCGCGGGCGTTGCTTCTGCGGAGCCGAGCGTGATGCGGAGAGTTATAATTTGTTTAATCCGGGGAATAGTCGCCACCGCAATTATTAGCCGCTCGATTTGCTCGAGTTAAGCGCAATTGCTCTATTCAATGTACGGCGCGTTATCTTGCGATGCAGATATAAACGCTCGGTATGCCATTTACAATACAGATACATAATTATTGAGATTATGCAAAGAACTCCAAGGACGTGAGTGTGGTTGGATTATACTTATATTTGTTATAGGCGTTTAATAAAAATAAATAATCATAATATACATTTCAATTTTAATCAGTATTGAGACTTCTATTCTAGCCATCATGTCCACTACTGTACAAGGTGTCCATCAAAGACCCTCATCATTCCGGGGTAACAGACCATAACTCACATCGCTGGCAAGCGTCGACAGGTCGCTAAAGCTCTGTTTACTTTTTAGCAGGACGCACCACAGTAGGTGAGGTTGACTTAGAACCCAAAAGTTTTATGCTTGGACTTCATTTACATAACATTTTTGCAATGAATATCCAAATAATTAAAATTATTATAGTATATAGTATTTGATGTTTAATTTAAAAATTCGGCGTCAGCCGTAGTTGCGTAAAACGTGCATAAAACAATAACCTATACACGTAAATAGTAAAATAAGAAACACGCTTGTGTCCACCTGAGTAGGCTCCGCGAATTAACCAGCGGGATGTACATAATTAAAAGAAAACAAATGTAAATCGCCCAGTTACCGAACGATTGAATAGTAGTCCCTATGGAGATTCCAGAACGTTTGCGTCGTATACTCCTGCGTAATGACCGCGCAATATTCCGAATGCTGTTGTCCAGGGACGTCGGGCTAAGGCACTGTCTGCACGATATTTTATTTTTAGTGCCAATTGCTATTGCGGTTGACTATTACGCGGTTATTTTTAAAGCGGCATTAAAACGATAGCACAGTGCATTTTTATCGTAATCGTGGTAATCAGAGTACTCGGCGGCGACCACCGACGGAGACCGGCATCTCACGCAACTTCAAAACATTAGAATGAATGCCCGACGAGCGAATTGCAAACGATGCTGATAGTAATCTATCAGTATCGGCATCGCGCCGAGATTAAGACGATACGACAAAAACTACGATTTAGCGTATCGCACTTATTTGAAATTTATTAATACACCCCTGGTTATTAATAAAGCAAATCTGATGCTTAATAAAACACCATTCCTTTTTTAATGCGAGATCATGTAAGATTGATAAGCGAGCAATGTTAACATGTACACTTTATATTACGCGATACACGAGATATGTATGTAATAACAAAACGATGGCAATTTATTCCACGTCCTCAGAGTAGATACGAGACATATAAGAGCGGTCGCGGGCGCTGCGGACCAATCATAGTTTTGTTTGGGAATCTGTGCGGTCCTATTAGTGCTATTATTCAAAACATCGAAGTCATGCGCCCGTTCAATTAAACGATCTCAGAGGCGGCGCAACGTATTTAAAAAATACGAGTTCCTATTCAATGGCTTTACTTTTTCTCCTTTTGCAAATATTTATTTATAAGTTTGTGCTTTTTATACAAAAAGACTATCGATTTCATCTTCCCATCCAACGTAACTATCGGTTAGGTGCTGCGATTAAAATGTATTTTTCGACCTTTGTTTTGGTTCACTTTAAGTGCAATGTCATGTACTCATGACTATAATAGGGAACTAAATGTTACTAAGATAGTATTCTTTCTTTTTATGAGAATTAATGAAATCGATCTTTAATCTTCTATTTACAAAACAAGGTTTCTCACTGAACGTGTATAGCAAATAATGTTTTGAATAAACTAGCAATCATAAACGAATATTGGATTTTTTTTTGCTAGGTTAACAATTACCAAAAATACTCAACTAAGACCTGGACACGGTTTTTGAATTGGTTGTAGTAGACTCGTCCCGTAACATAGAAGTGATTTGCACTTCTGTGTTTAAGGATGAGGGTACTGTAGCTTGTGAAATTACCCGGTATTAGAGACTAACATCTGTCGTCTCGGGTATCGAGCGGCCTTGATGGAGAAAAATAACTGTCTGTTAGTTGTCATAAAAGTATGATTAATACTAGCTTCCAAAAAAAATTTTTCTTTAAGACAAAAACAGTCCGCATACCAATTTTTTACTCGCTATCTTAAAAAATGCGAAAAGTCCCATATAAAATTTCCCCTCTCTTTTAAGGCTTTGGGAGTAGATCTGAGAAAAAAATATGCTATATATTATTGCGAAATGTTCCATATAAACATCCACCCCCCATATTAGGGAAGTGGGGGGTTAAAATAGGACAAGAAGTATCTTATATCCTATTCCAGGTTGCCATCTATCACTATACCAAATTTCAAGAAATCCGTTCTGCCGTTTAGGCGTGAAAGCGTACCAAACCATCAGACAGACAGACAATCCGAGTCTTTCGCATTTATAATATTGGTATGGAATTTTGTATAGATTATTGTTAAACAAAAGGTTGTAATATCATTTAGGTGCAAATAATATCAAGTAGTATCGCTGACGCCTAAGCTGTTGCAAATGTTCATGGGCGGCGGTGACACTATCCATTAGGTGGTCGCATGCTCGTTTGCCTCTACATCTTATAAAAAAGGTATATTATTAATTTTACACATTTTTTAAACGATAATAAGAATACGTTAAATAAAATTTCTGTATAAGATATCGCAATGAGAAAAGACTAAGGGAATAACATTTTATCACGAGTCGTGACACAATCGCCGTCTACTTTGAACATAAAAATAAATATCCCTCTGTGATAAGTATAGGAGTAATATAAGATACTCGTACATAGCTGTTTATTCGCTATTACGCTGGGAAAAATATATTCATTTGTAATTGCGTCTTTACGAACAAATTGTGATTTTTAACCTTATATCTACAATGTACTAAGTGAAAACTTCAAGAGTGTAGTTACTATGTTATTAATTAAGGACTTGTAGATATTTTGTCATAGTATAGCCCTAAAGCTCAATCCAGTAGTAACTTACTAATTTATTTATTTATGGTACACAAACAAAATACAGTCTTTACATGAAACACATTAAAATAGAACAGTTGACTGGACAGGACTGTAGCCCAGAGACGGTATACACAGCGTGATTTCAGGACTTTTTTTAAAAATATAATAGGCTATAATAATATTTAGAAAAAAGAAAAAACAAATTGCTAACAAACTTAAAATTAATAGCTTTCCTAAGTCATTAAGGCTGAAGATATCGCTTTTTTATATAAATCCGTAAATTATACTAATGTAATCATGTCATTGTTTGAATTTGGTTTTCAATTTAATAGATTTAAAACCGAGTCATATGTATATTTTTTATCAATTCAACGATGTTAAACGCGGTCTAGCCCGATGGACCGACGACTTGCGAGAGGTTCCTGGATGAGGTTGAGTGAGAAAAGCGGAGAACCGAGATGTCAGAATGGGGAAAACCTATGTCCAGCAGTGGACTGCTATAGGTTGAAAATAATCAATTCCATTAACGGCGCGATTGATACTTTTAACCTGGCAATAACGTAAGTGACAATGTACAATTGTACATATTGAGCAATTGTAAATTGTTACTATAAGCTTGTTCCTTTACCGACTTACCAAAATAGCATGGATGCGTAGTTAACACGTCATTATACTTGGGTTTAGCGTCATGATGGGCGGTGTTTAAGATGCTTGCGCCGCGACGCGCAAGTCACCGTGTCAAAATTGCGCGAGCGCAGTCCGCAGCATGCGCAAACAGTGCATGCGCACCCGCCAATTACAGAGGCCTTCGGCATGCCTGCCCGGTCACCATGGCCTTTCAACTCTTCACCTATGTTTTTTATGCCTCCATTAACTTAGAATTGTGTCTTTTTACTATTTTATTTAAGGCTGTTTACACTTAGGTATCTACATATTTACACACATTACATTATTTTAAAAGTAATGATTGCGCAACTGGCAGCACTGCGACATTGAATCGTGTCACTTTCCTGACATTTTTGAGATAGTTAAAAGCAATAGGCCTGTTGGTTACAACTTTTTCAATGAGTTATTTACTTTACTTATTACTTTGGTATTTAAGCCATTTTTTAAAAAACTTTCAGATCCCGGCAGTTCATAAGCTTATTCCGTAAATTCTTTGAAATAAAGATATAGTGGAGACTATGTCCAGCAGTGGACTGCTGGGTTGAAGAGAGAAGAGAAATAGAGGTACTTAAGTGTACTTGTTTAATTTGTTTCAAAAACACTCTTTCATATTCCTTACAAATTTTACGAGTCGTTCATGTGAAAAAAATATCGACACCGCGTCTTATTAGATTACATTTTACCAATAATTTCTTTTATTTTGTAACTTTGATATATTCTAATATATCAAACTTGGGAGATGAACTTAATTCAATAATAAACATATTTCTATAAGCTTTCAATTCGTCACAATCCGGCATTTGTAAGGGACATGACTCGCAGAGAGTAAATTAAAATTTGTATTTCATCTTCCATCATAATGTATCAAAAGAAAGTTGAAACGTATCAAGAATATCTATAGGTGTTTTTCTTAAAGCAACTTCAACCTTACATTAAACTAAACAGCCTGTGACAGTGCACTAGTGGCTGAACTTAGGGCCTACTCCACGATAGAAAAGCGTTTTGCCATTGCCATGCCTTAATAAAGGTGAAAAATAATGAAAGAGTGCTGCTGCCCGTTTTTAGGGTTCGGTAGCCAAATGGCAAAAAACGGAACCCTTAGAAACTATAAGCACTACATTATTCAAACTTTGTAGGTATATGTATTTTGTGAACCGCTATATTTATATATTATATTTTGGGGTTCCCCATACATTGAACTCAATATTTTCGATCCATACACTGTTCCTTACGGCACCCACGAGAAGAGTAAAATTGAAACAACTTTGTTATTATTAATTCATTTCGTGATTATCTTATCATATTAAAAATAAAGCAATTTGACATTTCAGTACAACAAATAATATATTTTTTAAAGTACACAACACTGTATAGCTCCAATAAATCGAGGAACAATAAACGCATTCAAAAGAATTAAATCACGGCTCTCGCATAAGGTCTAGTGAAGTTGGCGCCGATTTACGAGGCAGTAAAAAATTATATTTAAACTTTTTTCTTCACGCATCTGATTCTGAATTGTAAGTATAAATTAGTGTGCTTGCAATAATTGCATATGGGTTGCGTGTCCGATCCTCAATGGGAGATATAACAAAGGCACACCCTTGAGTGCGCCGCGCACCGCTTCGTGAACCGAGAAAAAACTACGACAACCCTTTTGGACAAGCGAAGAATTCGCGTCGACCGCAACAAGAACAAATTGAGCGCGAACTATTGTGCGGTACGATTTGCCGAGATAACTCCCGTGTCGAGGTGCGCGGGCGCTGATCGTCCGCCGCCGGACGTCCGCACGGTCCGTGGCGCGCAGTGTCGCCACGCAACCACTCCAACTACTCTTGTTCCATCGCTGTCTCGGTAAAAGGGGAA
The DNA here is from genome assembly GCA_019425675.1 of Leucinodes orbonalis. NCBI lineage: Eukaryota > Metazoa > Arthropoda > Insecta > Lepidoptera > Crambidae > Leucinodes > Leucinodes orbonalis. The sequence goes on along the minus strand of PQWD01003902.1, from coordinate 13,740 downwards.
TCTACCGCAACGGACTCGCAGTCGTCGATGTATATGACGCAACGGGCGATGACCGGTGTTACAGGCGAAGATTTGATAATGTGGTGGTGCGAGCGGGATGCGGCTGTTATAAGGTGGGGTCCAGGGCAGCGCGCGCTCAGTGTACCCGAGTGTCCCGTGTTGCGTGTGCGCACTGTTTCGTGTGCTACTTACTCGACCGCAGATACTCGCTCAACCCTCAACATGCAGCTCGTATTAGCCACTTGCTTGATGCTGTTCGCAGCCACCTTCGGCCCGACAGCAGGTACGTCATAAGTTATCATTTAATTACTTATATTAGGTTTATTGAGACACCAATGAAATCATTGATTTAAAATGTTATTAAAGTTATTTTTAGCTAAACTACAACTTCTTGCTACAATAATATTTTTAAAATCCGCGAAGACATAATAGTGTCGCCTATTTTAAAGAGCCTTAAATAATTTATCATAAAAAGATAAATTATTTTATTGAATTACTTTAAGTATTTAAAAATTACATTAATTGCTTGAAGTCCGAGTAATTATTACAGTTACGGGAGTTGTAGGTACTACTAAACTAAAAAAAATACCCAATACCTACTGGCTTGGTCTCATTTTCTAAATAGCGCGATAAAGAAACTACTCTGATCATATTTTAAAAGTGAAGAGGACATAAGGAGCTTTTCGTGTGTCTTAAATTTCTTTTCATTTAATCTGGGAAGTTTTCCCACAATTTTGTGAAACAACTGAGTGCCATATGGGTATCTGAATATCTATTGTACTAACCTGCTGTGTTCCATTCAAATCGGGTTAATATAATCATAATCATCTACTTAACAAGTAAGAATTCAATGAAATCCAAATGAACTATTCTAACGAAACACTTAAAAAAATATTATGTTTCTTGAAACCTTACTTACAATCAATCAAATAAAAATAGGGATATTAAAATCATCTTTCTGAATGAATATAATACATATTTATAAAAATATAAATATTTGATTCAATACACATCTAGGTTTAGCTAAAAGCTTTCAGGATAACTGTCTATTTCGCCCGAGGTCAACATGTAACGGAAATATTAAGCTTGTTGTAGTATTATGTACTTTACACATGCAGCTTTTAAGTTCCCTCTAAACATAATACACCCGGTGTTTCTCTCAATATTTAACTCTAGGAAATATACAATAAAAATATTCTTACATGAATAAATGTAACCTTTTCATACATAATACTTTAGATTTTCGTCCACACTCCACACAATAGTCAGTAAAGATAAATTTTATTTCTTACGTGTGATCTATTTCATATAATACCATACTATATAATAGAAATCAAATAACGCAATCACTCTGAAATTACGGAAATACAAACCGATACCAATTAGAGCGGCTCATTGGAGTCGATTGTTGCCTTCCGAAGTGGATGGTACAGATAAAAATTCCGCCACATACTAATGTCTTTTCGAATTTTCGAAATTATACTTATGTACAGAAACGTACCGACGCTCTTATGGTGAAGGAAAACATCGCGAGGAAACCTGCGCACATCTTCGAAGAGATTCAAAGGTTGTGCGTGAGGTCGGCCAATCCGCACTGGGCACGCGTAGATACTTAGGCCTAATCACCCTTTATGGGTAGGCTCATGTCCTTCGGTGCGGTCGTTTATGAGCTGATGATGATAACTATCGATATTGTATCCATGATTAGACATCACAAATAAGCTTTAAAGCCTACGCTACCCGCGCAAATACACAGAAAATAACAGATGCTCTTTTTTGTTTTACGCTCATACCTCTTTCAACGTAAAGTCAAAATTACATTGACAAAATGTATTTTCCTGGATAACTTTATCTTTAATGGATTTAAGAAATTAATGCAATCAACTATCAACCCCATATATTGTTTTTTTCCATCCTAAGGTACATATATGTAATTTTAACGCAGAAGGAGGTACCTAGGTTCGGTATTAAGTCGTCTAGTTACCTATCCACCAAAGCGCCAGATATCGACATTATCATCACGAAATAGGTGTGAGTCCGATGTTTCGGAAAGAAGGGTTTGAAGCTAGATTGTCAAAAACTCACTAGGGATACCTATACTTATACAAATATTACAATTTAACTGCCTTGTCGTGATAGTCATCGCGCGGATAAAATACCCAACATCTGTCGTCTCGGGTGACGGGCGCAAGGCAATATTGACGGAAAGTAAAGACTTTGAACAGTCATTGGCTTTCCTTAATATTGCACATTTACGCAGTATAGCAACCGTTAACATAAATAAACGAAACGAAATCTTTTTAACGATAATTATGCCCAGACGAAACGCTATAGACTCCATAGTCTTGTCATTCTTAAGTGTTGAACAGTAACGAAGTCTATAAAAATTCAATTACATTTCCATCTAGTTTTTATTCTCTGTTAGGTATTTACCAATTTTACGCATCAAAGCCAATATTAAATACGGCATGATTCGAATCCACAGTTACAGAAAAAAACAATGGAGAAGTTAATTTCGACTATCAAATTTGATTCAGATACTTGAATCCAATTTGATGGATTTTCCTATTTTATGTTTACAATCTAAGATATTTTTACCGCCAAAGTTCTTGTTTGGTGTAATTTCATTATGAGCTAAAGTTAGGGCAGGTAGTGAAATTAAAATACCGATATGGTAAACCATGGTATCCAGCGAATAGTGTAATGTACAAGTTAGGATATACGGCGTAAATAAGACGACTTCGATAATGACAAAGTCGAGTTAAAGTAATTAGGGCAAAAATCAGAACCGAATGCGTTTCTAAATTTAGATAAACTTTATATAATAAATAAGGTGATCAGACTATCAGGGGCCATCCATTAGAACAAAGACTCAAAGAAATTAAACTTTTGTATAACCGGTAAACATTAAAGCCACTAACTATCCTTTACCCAGTGATACGTTTAACATTAATCGAATATTCGTCATTTTGACTGAATAAGACATTTTTTATATCTCTTCAGACGAAAGAACTAATTCCACCTGGTGGATTTATCTGGATTACGAGACAGCTCACTACTACTAGGGGCACGCACTGTATCTACAATAGCATCGCTTCTATAAAACCTCTTGTCGTTAGCGATTCCAATTACAATCATCATCTCCCGTGTATTATTGAAATATACCTCGCTTACGATTGCGAACAACGCGCATTCAGGTTACACTCAATAAATTCCCTATAAACCCGTGTGCAATGTCAACAAAACGGAGGCCGAGACATCGTAACGCCGCCGTTAAAGCCGACCGCGGCGTCCGTTTCGCCTGTTGACTCAAGTGCGCGGGCGCATGGTATGCGTCGACAGGACAATACCACGGTCGCGCTCGTGCCACACGACTCTTGTCTATGCTGCATTCTGATTTTTTTTAAACCTTATTGCATCCATTCTATTTACAATCACAAGCGTTCGCAGGCTAAACCTATTTACATGGGCTTCATAAATGCCCTGTGAACATACTCGTGTATACCGCTTAAGCTTTAAGCTCACATTCATCAGATGAATCCGATCGATTAAAAAGCCTTTTTTTTTGGTTCGCGCATTAGAAACATCTTATATCTTACGATTGACTTGAACATAAACATGTGATATACGAATTACCTCATCAAGAAGACGACTGTGAGAAAAGTCAACGATTTACTCTAATCAACATGGCAGGCAGCGGTTCCGCTAATGAGCCGTGCCCGCGGTTATCTGACAGGTTATCGACAGGTCGGCAAAAACACTGGAACGGAAGTCGAGCGTTGGGAAAAAATAGTGAAGGGGTGAGGCGGGAGTAGCGACAGGTGCGGGGTTCATCGGCCGGGGCAGGCTAGAGCGGCTGCATGCTATTGCACTATTTTTTCATGAGTTGTCAACTAAGTTGATAGCGCATCTGATGCTATCGTAAGGTGCTAAATGAGAATGTTGCTGGTAACGTGTGACGTGTTGATGTTTCGTCATGGATATTTAGTAATTTAATTGAAACGTGAGGCGATTAGGATATACAGTGAGGGTTCTAAATATTGATTTAACAAAAGGTTGAAAACGATGTTAGTATCAGAAGTCCTTCCCAACGATACTGTTTTGCCTAAAAGTTTCTGCTATTATTTTTGTTAAAAGGTTCAGTTACTGAAAATGAGGATATTGTTCATTTTTGATATGATAAACATGTATCGTATCGTCTGTCATTCATTTTTGATCAGGAATATCAAAAGTGCTAATTCCTTGAATGACATACATTTGCCAAGATGTTCTGAACAAAATTCCACATGATTTTTTGAACATAATAGTTATAAGAAATTCAACATGATATAGATGACGTAATGAGATAAGCTGCACATTCCTGCAAATGTTTAAAACCATTAACTGGTAGTTGCAGAACATTCATAATGTTTATGAAAATTATCAAACAGCTGAATCCATACTACACTGATAGTAGGTGCTATTACCGCACTGTGTTAAACAGCGCGGTAATAGCACCTACTAACTTAACGCAACTACTTTAAAGTATTATAGCTTTCATAGCTCGATACATTTTATGGGCTTACTTATAGGATTATTTTACCCTTGTCGGAAAATTATTAAATCCGTCCGGCATCTAAAGCTATTTCTTTTATTTGTAGATACTTCTCATGTTTTGCCCTTTTTGTTGCTATAAGTTATATGTGCTTAGAGCAACAGTTGGTTCGTTGGGTGAAACGTCTCGGATTACGGCGGCCGGTGTGGGACATTATTCCTTTTATCCAGATCCGGTGTCGCTGCGTTTTGTTTCATACTTTTTATAACGTGTCATCGTTTAGATTTTGTAGTTCTTTTAGTGATTTACTTCTAATCAACTCGCTGTTTACTTATAGATTACCCAGCATGTAACATATTAAAAGGGTCAATTCAGAAATATTTCAAGTATGCATTCTTAGAAACGCACTAACGTTTTATACTATGAATTTTGGTCAAAGTATTTAATAAATACCAAAACAACAAAAGTTAGCACATAGAGTAAAGAGAAAACATTTAGAGGTTGTTCCTTTTAATTGAGCAGACATTATTTTGTCTGGTTCGGCGTCGTTGGCAAGATCGGGTCGGCAAAGGGTTTGATTACTAAAAATAGTGTGGATGCATTCCATCGAGGGCGCGGAGCGGGTGCTCCGTCCTTGGGCATCGCTCGCTCGTTATTATCTCTCGATCCCTTTTTTGCGTTTCGATCGTTATCCGACCGCGAACAATCCGATCGTTGTTCCCACGGACGTTAGTAATCAAGAAGTTTCGATAGACACTCAAATTGCACACTTTTTACGGTACATTAACTCAGAATTCGACGAGTATCCTGCGCCTTCGTAGATGCCATTGAGTCATCGGATTACTTTAGATTACGAACGGAAACGGTTCAACGACTCGTTCATTACGTGGTCACGGGCGCGTAAGTAATGTAATTTTATAGATAGTAGTGGACTAAAGGTTATTGTTATTTGGCGGATTTCTTATAGGTGGCGTTTATCACGATTTAAGTAAGATGTAAATGTAAGGTCGAGTGGTCGAAACTGGTTGGTGCAAGCCGAAGGGTTATGTAATACGGGCGCGCGCACACGCACGCGTAACCCGCGGCTTCTTCGGTTTGCGCCGCTTTGCGGTTGCATCCGTTTACACAGCTTTTAATTAACATTTTTGCATTCCTATTTTATTGCAGCCAATACTGACTTTTAGCTTTCTTATTGTCCACATGTTACCGATACTTGCTTCACTTGTTTTAACGACTTGTTTCACACGAGAGCAAAATTAGCATGTGATATTGCTATATAGCTATGTTATTGTTTTTATTAAATGAATACGAATTTTTGACTGGATTTAGCATACAATAAGAAATGAATTTTGCACCTACACGAGACACACTTTCGTTTAATGATGTCGATCTATTTATATTTGGCAAGTCGCATTGACTGTGATAGATTAAAGAAAACCTACAATAAAATTCAATCAAATTTTGGTAACAATATTATTGATGCAATTAAGTAAATGCTACGACGGTTACTAAACTACGCATCGAATAGTTAAATTTGTCTTACACTATAAAAATTGCACCTAGTCGTCGCAACGCTTAGCAGTATTGGGCAATCAACTGCTTTTATATTTGGCAAAATAAGTTCAATGCAAGTTTTTTTAGCTGAACTGATGGCATTTCTTAAACTAAGATCCTACAAGTAACTTCAATAAATATTGAAATTTAATTTTGCATTGGATAATTTTATTAACATTGTTAGTTTCAATAAAAGTAAAACCTCGCCCAGCAGGACCTACCTATGCCTCGATATAATAGCCTGGTGTCCCGAGCAGGCCTGTGCAGGCAACTCTCCAGTTGGCGCAGCTTGAGGGACTATTTTTAGCCTCGTTAGTGCCGTAGGGACTTGTCAACCGGTTCTTTATCCCCTTTTATATTATCTACATAATGGCGTTATGCGTTCAGAGTCGAAAAGCGTGCGGTGTGTCTATTTGTTATACCCGCTTACATGCTTAGTGTCTTCTGTTAAGGTATCACACTGAAACGGAATGGTCGTTTATATTACTCAATGGGCGACATTAATCATTTTTATTTGTTTAACATTTATTGTAATCATAAATGAGAAAAATGATTTATTTATTCAACAATAAGAAATGACTTAATACAAAAATCTCCATTAACAATTTTGTGTTTCAAGGTTATGGTACATGTTCTAGGTCCTTTTTTATACAGATATAGTTTTTTTCTAACAAAAAACATATGAACGCAAAGGCTGTTTATGTATGCGTACAAAGATTCTCCGACAGCACGCAACCCCTAGCTTACTCGTTACTCGTTTTGTCTAGCGTTTTATTACTGGGCTACAAGTTGACTAACCTGTACTTATGTTTTTCTATACGCATTCTTCCAATACAAGTACTCTTGCTAGATACAAGTAACAATGTTAATTGCTGTAATTACTCAGGCTAGACTTGCTCGGGTATGACGGAACAAAACTTAAGTTTGATAATGGTACAACTTTTTATTACATGCTTGCCATGTTTTAATTGAAAAAAAAAAAAACACCAAACACTTAAATGACTATTTTTCTAAAGGTAAATATATTGGTTGGCAAAGTAAACTTTAAAGTACGAAATTCATCAACCACTAAAGTAGGCAAGTATCTTGAACTTTGTTCTTTGTTCGTTAACAAAAGAATAGCCCGAGATCCCGTTGCTTCGATGTAAACAATGACTTAGAATAAAATTACATTGTTTATTAAAGATACTTGCCGCAAGGAAACCAGTAATTTAATGTTACCGTATTAATATTATTTAAATTTAATCAATATAAAAACAAAAGACAGAATATTATGCATTACTTTTTTTTCATAAAAGTATACGATCGTTTTAGTGTTTCATTTGCGTTTGAATGAAAGGAAGGAAGTTGTTAATGTCATGTTTTACGTGAGATATCACTGGGTGATATTTATTAAACGAATCGTAATGAGTTTTGTTGAACAATGTTTCCTTGGAATAGATACGACTACTTACGAGAGCTTAGGCGATTTTATAGCTACATTCATATTCAAGGAGCATATACGAGTAGTTAAATATTAGAGGAAATGTTAGATCAAGTGCATGTTTTTCAAATAGGTTACATGTAGACGATTTTATCGTTTATTTAAAACCCCCTTCTCGTACCTAAGGTTAACCAATCAGCCATTCCTTATTAATGCTCAAAGATTAGATTGCTAGTAGCAAGTTGAATCACAAGTAAAATTGTAACTTGATCAAAAAGTGTCATTTTATTTTGAGATTACACTGGTGAATACATATGTCTTAGTAGGTTGTGTTTTGAATGATCGTTACAAATTGGCAACATCCACACAAAATCAGAATTCGTGACCAGACTTTTAAGCTCTTATATTCTAATGCTCTGTCTACAATTATCATTCGAACGATAGTAGCTGTTGAGTATCGTCATTTGATTCAATTTTATAACTCTTATAGTAATTCCACAGCCGTACAGCGTGACTGAATAATTCAAGAGCAGGCACACGCGTCTCATTAGCAAGGGGCAAGTGTCGGTGTGGTCGGTTTGTTTTGGACGCGCGCCGTTAGCGCGTCCGGCGACGGATCAGCCGGATATCCACGCGCCAACGATGACTAATTCTCCATTTGAAATCACTTAGTCAACCCAGATCCAGACTTTAAAACACAAATACGAAATATTGCATATAAACATGCAACATATTATCATTACATAAATCCTGTAATTATGAGCACAAGTATTTTTTGGTTTAATCTGTGGTTTAAGAGCAATAATTGTATGAGAACATTAATTGTGAAAAATAGTATTCGAATGTTTATTATATCGTAGGCAGAGCGCAATTTGAATAAAAGATAACGATTCAAGAAATGTTTATACGGAATGCTTTATTATGAGCGCCACTTTATTGAAATTAGGCTTAAGGTACCTATTCCGCGAAGCAGAATCAAATTTATTTATGCAAAAAAAATACATGTTTTTTTTAAAGCATTCAATTGCTGTTTTGATAGACATTTCCTACATCAATATTACACCCCGGCAGAAATACATTTGGAAGAATAGACATTGAGAGATGAAGAATAGTTAAGATATAAAACTAATGCTACATTGACAGTGTCATTAATCATCTCTTTCGCGAATAGATCGGCACATAGCAAAATTCCCAGTAAATCGAGTATATTCGTGACCAGACCATCGTCGAAATCCTATGCTAACTGTAATGCTTTACAAGAATACATGTTTAAAGAGGAGCTTAACATACAATTATCTGCTAATCGTTCGTAAAACCCTTTTTAAAATGCAATTTCGATGCGAGACTAAGCGTTTGCGTACGGCGACGCGGCGCCTGCGCACGAGTGCACTCACCTCAGCATCGCTCGCTTCGCGTAAACCCCGGCAGCTACCTACCCGCGATACAATGCACCCTATGATGAAGTGCCTTATTCATGCAAACTGCTATTTTATTAAAACATTATAAAATATTGTTGTCGTTGTTGGCGTGCCGCAGGCTAAAGAGTAACAAATGCCAGACTTACAAGAGCCTAGATATGGAGTTATAAAAAACTAAAATAAAAAAATTGTTAATATGTATATCTTTCTCTAACGGATAATAATGAAAATATTGTGGCAAAATACAGTACTGTTTTATACAATAAACTAGTTTAAGCCTAACTCTGATTTTCTAAAGTTTTATTATAACATGAGCAAGTAAGTGTCAATTAACTCAAACTGATTGTTTTTTTTTGTTTCTTTTATAGGCTACAAAAAGTTAAAGTTTATGAATTGTTTGTAAGGAGGAGAGAGAAAGAGAAATATCTAGATTTTTAAAAAGATTTTGAATGTTCTTTGAGCGCTACGTTGTTTGTGAATGACATATGCTACGAGTATATACCTTCCCAATAAACTAAGAAGCTTTTTCTCAGTAAAATAATATTCTGAGTTATTTGGAGAAAAACATTCCATAGGAACGTTTTAGCATCATATTGCCCGATAAGCTGTAAAGGCCATCTGCGGCAAACAGCAGTAGTCAGTTCGAAAAAAAAAATATATTGAAGCCATAAAAATTTGTTCTAACAAAGTTCGCATGGGTCAGCTAGTGAAACATGAAAGTCTATTGAACAAGATACATAAATGAGAGATCTTAAATCTCCTAAAGATCTGAGATTTCTTGCCACATACATGTGGGCGAAATAGCTAAACTACGTCCCAGTCCTAACCCTCAACACGTCGTATGTAACCACGACTGAGGAATATATCGAATACGTCAGGACGCATCGTTAGTGGGTTTTCAATAGCAGATGTCTTTAATTTATGGCTAGTAGTGCAACGAGTGGATTTTTGTCAGGCTCTCCACGCGCTCTATAATAAATGTAATCTGTAGTAGTTACTGACAGAACTACGATTAGAATAAACATGTTTTCCAGGTATGCTTTAGGGGTTTACTTTTAAAGTGTTTCTAATTAAGAATAAGGAATAAATGCAGGTTTCTAAAAAAATACTGCACGCATATTTATACAATAAAAGAAAACAATCTAAACATAACCTAAGTCAAATGGTTGATATACCATTATTTCATATGTTATGTGAAATGGAGTAGAGGCGCGCACGATCAGTATTCGTAGGGCGCGCTGCGCTCGCGACGTGACTCGCCTCCCCGACGCTCATTGTTGGCGACTACACTCTTCTTTCTGTCAGCCACCACTTTCTAAACGACTAACGATCGCCTTTTATGCCAATATATTATAGCTCTTACCATCATGACAACGACACCGTTAAACTATCGATATATTATCTAGTGGTAACTACTGCTGAAAGTTCTATGCACGACTATAGTACGAAATACTCTTAATCAAATCTATAAAGTATTAAGTATGTGTATTTAAGTAAAAGCATTGATATACCTTTGCTTTACTCTTCAACTGTCTTGAAGAATCCACAAAAAACTATTAATTTCTAACTCGGAATATGATTTTGTGCCACCGAGAGTTATATGCATATAAAATTAATATATTTGGAGAAAATACCTTTCTATAAAAGCTTTGGAAGACAGAAACCATTCGTATAAAAAGACTACAAAGTTGCAAAGATAAAATACCGCAACTATTAAACAGACTTCAGAATACAGCATTCATCTGTGAAAGATCGTCTAAAAGGCAAAAGAGAAGTACGCGAGTAATGCGCGACATCGTTTATGCATGAGGCTACATTATGCATGAATTCCAATCGCAGGTCTGAGCCTCTAATAGCCGAGTAAAGCCCAGTTGTAGACCCACGCCTCTTAACGACGTACGCCGTATCTTATATTGACTCTCGGTGAGTCGGACGTAGGCAATAACCTCTTAGAAAGACGTCGTGTACTTAGCTTATACATTACAGTACGAGCTCTCAGTATCTCCGCAGAGTAAGATATGATGTTGATTTTCAATAGGAGTACCAACCATGAAGGCATTTAACTCTTGTGGTTTTATTTTCCCATCCAGATTCTGGTATGTGTGACAGGCTATCATCAATGTATAATTATGCTAAGGTATAGTATTTTCCTTTGAACACAATTTGGTTCGAAGGTGTGGACTGTTGCCTTCTGATCTGGAGGATGCAGGTTCCAATCCTGCCACGTACCAATTTATTTTCGAATTTTAGAATTATATGTTTGTCCAACGCTCTTTCGGTGAAGGTAAACCTCGTATGGAAACTTGCTCACGACTGCGAAGAAATTCAAAGGTTGTGCGTGAATTCTGCCAATCCGCGCTGGGTAGGTTGAAGACGCTATAATGAGCTGATGGTGAAAATTACGCTTGTGTTTGGCAATGTCTTTAATCTTGCCTAGACAATTTTCGTACATCCCTGTAATCGTATTCAAAGCGAGCAGGTTATTTTTAATTACGATTTATAATCGCCTTCGTGATGGTTATGAAACTTGTACGCGGCCGAGCAGGATGTTAATCTTCATTTCCTTTGAGAATGCTTTGAATAAATCATTTTAGTAACGTGTTCAAGATCTTGCCGGTATAAGATTATGTGAGCATGTATTATGCTGTTATTGAGCGATGCAAAATCTGAATGAGCATGGCGTTTACACAATATGTTAATCTCTGCTTACAATTCACTTTGTGCAATGTGATGGATATGAAATGAGACGGCGTACGCTCGTGGCTTTATCATGACTTGCTTTTAATAGTCCATGACAGTGCACTTCCTCAACCCTCAGTCATTCACCGTGGCTTTGTCGCCGACGACCAATAGCTGTAAGAAATACAAGCGAGTGCTTTCTGCAATGCTGAGGTCATTATACTTGTTAAAAAGCCGATTGTTCAATTTCCTCAATCTACGCTCTTTTATGAATTGTCGCGTATTAAACACTAAATACTATGGAAAGATTTTACTGTCAGCTCGATAGAATAGGTAAATTACACTGTATAATATATAATAAGTAATTCAAGCTATGGTTAGTTGTGAGCTTACTTCGCTTGTCAGCAATACGCGTACAAAGTAATTCAAAATAATAAAAAACTGTTTAATTTATTCAATAGTCTACCGGCGATTGTGTGCAATTCATCTTAATGATCCCATAAATCCTATCACTGCAAATCAAAGCTTTAACATCACCGTCAACGAATCCGGTTACTCGCTTCTTAATGTTCCTAATTTAATGAAGACATCATTTTAACCGATAGTTGCTACTGTATCGATTTCATTGCATTTCCAAATAAGGGTGTAATAAAGTTTGCGGCGAACCAAAATTGGACATGTACATTGAATTTAATTAAGTCTGCTTTTACTGAGCATTGGCGGACCGCAAACAATCAAGCATCGTATGTTGTACACGTTCAATACATTTAATTTCAACCGTCGTATTAAAAGTGCAATTTTATACGGAACGCGAACCCTTTTGAATGCAAAATAAATTTTAAATAGAACGCACCGTTTCTCTAGATTGCAGTTTGATGAATCATGAACCATTTGAAATGACAATGAATAAGAATGTCGCTTTCTTACAATTATAACGGTAAAATCCTTAATTATTGCGCAACAAACAATCAGATGCAATGAATATTGTCATAATGAAGCGCACACGCAAAGGAACACGTATTATCGACGGAGAGCGCTTCGAGTTTCGGGGTCATATTCATGATTGTAGGACAAGTTCCATTGTCACTTCCCGCAGGCGGGCGCCGCGTTCAACGACGCTGGCCCGAAATAATGATTACGACATATGTTCCTCCTAATGTCACTGATCGAGCATACTCAAAGCTTAATATCACGTTTGTTTTATTTGTCCTAATGACTTGCATTTATATGATGCATAACTAAACTACGTTACCAACATCATAGCTAAATTACGTTGACATCATAAATATAATGTTTTGTTTGCTTTTGGTATCTGCGATTTTGTTCTAGTATCCGCGGTTCATGTAACTCTGTTCCTCTTTCTGGCTAGATATCTACAGAAGATCAGTGACTTGGTATGCTTACGATAGCATGCTAGCGAAATACATAATTGATAATTTCAGTGCCTTCCTTTAATTAAATCAATGCACTATATTTTCAAAAATGTTCATAATTTAAAAAAATGGTTTCTTTCTTACTTTTTCAACTCGATACTGAGTCGTTTAGGTAGGTACCACCGCAGTGGCAGATATCATCCCGTGAAACAGGAGTGTTATGCACTTTTGTGTTTCGGGATGAGGGCACTGTAGCTAGTGAAATTGCCGGGTATAGGAGACCTAACATCTGTTGTCTCGGGTGACGGGCGCAGTGCGGCATTGATGGGGGATAATTACTTTCTATCAGTTGTTGGTCTCCTTTAATGCCGCTCTGTCATGGTCTGGCGTATCACTTACCATCAGGTGAGCGTCCAGACCGTCCTGTACCCTTGTAACATAAATAAAATTTCATAGATGCTTGAGCTGACTAATAATTATTGAAAATAAATATTTCCATCAGAACGCTTTTGCTGTTGATGCGCCTATAAATAAAAAACTGGTCTTAATAAGAAGCTTTTCCGCCTGCGTAAAGGAAAAGTATGTGACGAGATACAACTACATTTTAAAGCAAATACATGTAAACTTAAAGCACTGTTTTACCATGTTACTGTTTTGCTTTTATCATGTAAAACGATCATATCAGTTTGTATTCTCTTTTTTCATAACTCTAAAAAGGCAATGCTATTATACAAATTGACGAACGGATACTGTGAACCT
>PQWD01003901.1:0-52099 GCA_019425675.1 Leucinodes orbonalis | reverse complement strand
ATCTTCTACTCTATTTCAATGTGCGAAAGAAATTTTATTTCGAGCCAAATTTTATGTGCTTACTTCATTTCTCACATACAAGGTTTATTTACGAGGGCGTGTGCGAACATAAAATTTACGACCTACTGGACTGCTCTTCAATAGCTCCGAAAATACAGCCGATGAATATACTTGAGAACGAGTATATTACAAGATTTGCGACCTATAAGTATCGTATTAACGAAACGCAGAGACAAATCACGTTGAAATCCTACAACCCAGCTTTCGTTTTGAGGGATATCTACGTTTATTTACTCAGTTAGGTAACATTTAAAATTTTAGGCACAACTACAGCCATGATGTCGACAGCTAGACTTAAGCCTCCCAAGATGAGCATTCGTCGTGAAGGACTGAGGCCATATTGGCAGGTCGGCATTGCTTCGTTTCAATAAAAAAATATATAGAGATATATTTATATATAGCATAGAAATTCTCCATATTGTTTTGGGACATGCAAGTTGAAACACCTAAGAATTCATTCTTAGGTGTTTTGTATGTCCAAGAAACGGCGCATCCTTACGCCCATTAGATTTCTCAATAGCAAATTATCGCACTTGGCAAATTATCGGCATATTTTGTTCGTATCTTACTACCTATATAATTTACTTCATACAAGGTTAATTTGAGTGCGTGCGTGAATTCGGGAGTATGTCTGGGTCAAAGGTAGTGGAATGAGATAAAGGCACATATTACGTACGTATATAAATTAATGCATGCGTGCCGAGTTATAATGAGTTTACCGGTGCAATTAGCCGGCGTGATTGATATCCGATGTACTGCCTTATAAATGGATCAACATGTATCATGAAATAATAATGTACCAGAAATGTTTTAACACTAAGTACCTATAGAACGATTCTGAAGTCCGTTATTATTATACCTATGGAGTTGATGCCGAAGCGTACGGCGGCGCAAATTTTAGTATTTCGTTTATGCTCATGTAATTTTAATTTGTTATACTAATATCAAAATAGTCCTCATCTTGTTCAGAAGGTCGCTATATGGTAATCTTTCGTGAATCGTAATATACAATTCGGGCAAAAGAACAATTTATCATCAGCCTATCATAGATTAAATCTCTGAAACCTAGAAGTACTTGTCACTTACCATCTATCAGCTCAAGTTGATAATAAAGTTTAAAAAATTGGTATCATTTAGGTGGTAGTTAAAGTGTATAAATAAAGTTTATTTATATTTCTTCTAATAAACAAAGTGTCTACAAAAATAGCATCACTTCCATTAAAAAAAAAAAGAATTACCGGAGAGATGTACAATAAATTCAAACTAAAATAAAGCCAAAGCCAATACGACAGCAAGACATGACAGCTAAAAGGCGAGAATAAACAGATTATTCATTAAAAAACACTATAAAAATGTTTAACCATTTTACAAAAATGGTTAGTTATTTGTAAGTTATATTTATTCTAATAAAATAGAATTATATTACAAAAATATAAGTTACGCAATACAGCTTAGTGAAAGGATCCGCTTAGATATGGTTGCCAACCTGTTGTCCTCGGATAGTGCGCAGGATTACGACCACACTCGTACCTTAAGGTTCTATTTTAAGACTCAGTTCAGTAATGTTTTCATGAATTCAAACTATATATTATTTTGTGCAATCAGAAGGCAACAACATACCAATGAGCTACCGACGCTCTCTGAGCCACCGGCACTCTCTCTTTCGAAGCTCAATGCTAACTAAACAAGACTAAGGACCAACTTATGAAATGGATGCGTGCAATAATAAGTTTGATTTACCTATTTTCATGTCAAAATTTTAAAACAAAATATTAAAAAGGTTCCGGGATTTAATCTTACAGTAACAAACAGCATCCTCATTACACTGAATGCAAGGCAGTGTAACAAAAGCACGACGCATTCACTATTGCGATTTGTGATGGTGTTACGACACATTCGTGACTGCGGTCGTGTGCGCTCGCGCACTGTTCGCCTGTGCTTTGTTACTGCCATGCTTGTTTCATTTCTTATTATTATTTCATTTGAACGTAATAAACGGAAAATACATATTTTTAGATACATATACATATTTTTTTAATACATATTTTTAGACCTAAATACTTTTCCCCAGGCCCTGCTTGATCCTCCAAATGTTGGTACTGCCCAGGGATCGAACCCGGAACCCTTGGTGTAGGAGTCGACGTCTCAACCGCTACACCAAATGAGTCGTCAACAAATTATTATGTAAATACATTTTTTTCTTTTTTCTTAGCTTAGTTGTCTTGTGAACGCGCTAGCCACTACACCATTGAGCTAACACATAATGGTTGATTCTACCAGAATACAAAAAGCCAACTATTTACAAGCATTGGTCCAGGTGGTCAAATGAATGGGTAAGAACACCTTTAGAATCGTTGTGGAAAATTAACGGTATTTATATAAGTTTCTGTTTCTTTCACAGCCCTCGATCGACGTCAATTGAGAATATTTCTAATTGTGTAAAAGCCTCCACCTAAGAGTTCCGTAACGTAGCCCGCTGTAAACGTTCCATGTGTATTGGCAAATAGTAAGTCCCCATCAAAGAACCCATGGGATGGTAAGATGATAATGGCCGACTCCTTCAGAACTCCTGAAAATGCAAGGAAATAACAGTAACTAAATTTTAAGTTAATTTACCCTAGAGAATGATTAGAGTGTTTTCTTGAACCCCAAAATACTACGGGTAGTATTTATATTTAGCTGAGGCAAGGTTTCACGACCTATGTTCATTATTATGCGGATCTGGACACAGACTACAAAATTTGTTTCACCGGTTAAATGGCAGTCAAATGCAAGAGTGAGATATTATCGAGATCTTTCAGGCATAATACATATAAAATAATGTTTGTCATTTGTAGTAGAACTAAAGTTACTTATATTGCTCACCACATTAAGTAAGTTCTAATGGCTCATATGGCGCAGAATTGAGGCCCATTGAAGCAGAAAACATGTTTACAGACGCAGTGTAAAGTCAAGGTGCGTTCGTCACCTGAATCAGACAATTATGAATTGTGTCGCTGGTAGCAGCTACATGAAGAAAAAGTAGGACCGGGATAGCTAATGCAAAATGGAGATCTAAGTCCTGCAGGGGACTGTGATAGGTTTTAAAAGAGTATGATAAAAGTAAGTGTATAAACGAACTAAAAAATTATAATGTATTTCTTTATTGTTTGAGAAAAGAACAAAATCTACATTGGTGGATGCAAAAGTACCCGTCACTCTTAATCAATAAAAATCACGCAAGAACAAGATGAAGACAACCTGACAAATAAACATTGTAATTCTGTACAATGTCGGGATCAAATGAACTAAAACGTTATAGTATTATGAGAACTTCTAGACAGTCAAATAGCATAAAAGTTCCACCTTTATTATATTTATTAAATTATCTCTAGCTTACAAACAGAATTTGATTAACAGCAAAGCAAAATAACTATAGAGAATCTAGAAATAAATTTCTTTTAGTTTAGAGCTCATAATCTCCGTAGTAATTGAATAATTGTATCAACTCCTTTTCACTTTGTGTAAAATAAATATATATAATGTCCGCGATCAAAAATACTTTTTTGTGTCGCTAAATTAGTCATCTCTTTTAAGGTAACAGATAAACCTATTTCAAACCAGCATATACCGTCTAAATGCAAGACAAAGCCTTCACACACCATGGTTATTGAGGGACCCTAACTCACCACGTCTGTTCAGTGCTTGCCATATAGCAGCCGGAATCAACGGTGTAATATGCCTTTTGATGCACGATAGGCGCAAGATAATAATTTTCGAACACTCGTTCGCTGGTTGCTTAGTTAGATATCTGCTACACTATAGAGCCCTTACTATTTTATTGACACAGAACAAAAGCATTTTTTCTTAGGCTTGTATCATTTAACAATATCTTCATACCATGGTGGTTTATATAAACATATCTATATATGTTTATGCTTTTTGCATAATACTATTGTCGTATTGGTGTAAAATGTGAACTAAACTGAACTGAAAGATTTGGATCAAGTTAAACGGCCTCTGCACGTTACGTTTTTTATGAGGGACCGCATATGGCTGCCAGGGGCGACGGCATAACGCCCCCTCAAGCACAGAATTATCTTGCAAACAATTAGGTAATTTAGCCTGCATTGTTAACAAGCTGTTAACTGAATTGTTGCTGTGTTTGTTGTTATTCGCATAAAGGGATTAAATATTTCTCTTCATGTGTCATCATCGTATTCATTTCAAACCCACATACCCCACCCACTATCGATTAAGCAGCACACAGAATATGTTGCAAGCTCAGTTCTAAGATGTGTGTTGTTTCATTTAACAGTAGGAACCGAAAGTAGAAATACGTTACTGCAACATCACGCAATCTACCGCAGCTCATGTTCCGCGACAAATGAACATATAATATTCTAGTACCGACAGTTGCACTGGATAATGTCCTACAATCAAATCGTGGGATTCACTCGACAGCAACTCGTCATTAAATTAAAGTACACTTAATTATCGCTCGTGATGTCAGCACGCTCCGTTAAGGCTCGGTCCATCAGAACCGACGCGATTTCATAGCAATGCGATTACAAATCAGCACCCATTAGAGTGAAGCCTCGTTTGCTAATATAAAATCCTGCGTTAGTACGTGCAATGTAACGATAAACTATTCATTATCCTGGTTAGCGACAAACTTAGGGTACTAGTAAATTTTTAGACCTGGTAATGACTGTATAATTCATATTTTGATAATTATTGTGTTGATATTACGTGTCTTTACTGAAAAGAATCAATTTAAATGTTTCGCAAAGATGATAGTTATTTTACAAGCCTCTTTTCTACTATAATTTACATGTACAGATTTCAAAGTGAATGTAAATTCCTATTTATTTATCCACTAATTTCACCTTAACTCGGAACATATTTACATGAGATTGTACGTACTGGAACAACTACGCTGTCATAGAGGTTTTGATAAGTTTTTCCTCCGAAACGCATTGCAACAACTACAAACCCATTAGTTTGCTAATCAGTGTGTACTAGAACGTGTGGCGCGACGTTAAACCGAAACTGCGATTAAACTGATCGACTGCAATTTAACTGTCTAGCCACGGCTCTGTTGTAATTTAAGTCTGGCCGATTAATCGATTCTACGTAACGAGTCTGTTATCTCTTGTGTACTCTCCGTTAGCGAAAATCTTTAGCTGTTAAATGGATTTGAAGCTAATTACAGCTTGTTAGCAGTGTTTCACAGATTGTAAAGAAGTTAAATATTATGCTTCTCGTTCCCCCTTCTGTTGGAGTTATTTGCTCAAGACTTTGCTCCGGTTTCCGTGACGGTTAATCAAATTGTCACAGTTTGAAATATAACAAAGTTATTAAGTACAATCTTAATTGTGAAAGTTAAGTAACGGTGACAGGCCAGATCAACGACTACGATCCGTAAATAACGATTTAATTTAAAGGCTCTACGTGGATTTTTTAGGAAAAAAAAATATATACATAGTTATAAATGATACGTCATACATTCACGTGTGTAATAATTAATTATTAATGTCGCTTCAATCTATCGCCATATCCACTGCCAGACTTCTGATACCGCTTCCTAGTCCAGAGATCACCACCGTCTCTTCGTAAGTTATTAGTCTATAAAGCTTGAGTGTGACCTCCGCTAAGCTTACCAAGACACGGTCTCCAAAAAATAAAGTAAGCCTTAAATTACTTTTCATCAGACATCCGTTATCTATTTGAACAAGATTAAGCTCTTAGCTCCAAGCTAGGATCTACTTTTAGTGTGGAATTCATAGCTAATTTAAACATTATTTTTATCCAATGGACCAAAATCTTATATAATTTATTTGCTGAGTAAATATTATAATTAAACTTCCGGGATAGTAATTATCCAAAATTTTGGTGCGGAAGTTTTGAGTGGTGAGCGATTGAAACAGCAATATATAAATTTATTAACATATTTGAGAAATTACTGACAAAAAATTGAATAGCTGTCGTATTTTCCAAATCTTCGTTGAAAAATCTCTTCTGTTTTAAATAGAATTGTTTATATTGCACTGGATAGTGATTTTCAAGTGAAAATGGTTGAATTGTAAGGGAGTTCAATCCGGAACCTTTGTTGTATGTGACAACGGTACCATTACACCGTATGACTCGTTATAAAATATTATTATAATAAGAAAATATGATGAAATGATAAAAAATTGAGGCACCAACATTAAAACTGCCATTTACGCAAAATTTTACAAAATAGTAATAATGCGATATTGATATCGTATAATGATTAGATAAACACAAATTGTATTTAAGTAACCTTAAAAAAATATAAAGACTGCTGCGAAACAAGTCCTTGCATAACTCGCATTCAAATGTAACAATTACAGTCATGACTAAAAGTTTATCTAATTGAGGAAGCTGTATTATGAAAAATCTATGTCAATATTGATTACTTTACCACATCCATATTATTGGAATGTTTCAATATTTAATATTACCAAACAGCATGTATACAAGACTGTTATAATCACATTAATTCAGTGTACGTAACTATTGATAGTCATAAGTATATAAATGCTGACTATACATTTACGGCTGTATTCTGATAAAGCTTGGTTAAAATCATTTATTCATCCTTAAAACATTTAAAAACCGTCCATTGCTGAAAAGGCCATTATGATTGCCAAGGGAATTATGAAGAACCCGTTGCGTAAAATTTTTATTTTATTCATTTTAATGAGTGGATGTGAAATGAAGAGTTAATCGTGATATTAAATTGAAAAAGGTTTGCATCTGGCTTAATGGTCTTATTATGATAATTATGCTACACAAAAAATATATTTATTATAAAGTTTCTACATCGTAAATAATTTGAAGTACATATATATACTATTAACTAGTATTAAATATCAATTACATAGGGCCCACACCAATTGGGTTGAAATTAAAAAAATCGTTTACTATTGTATAATGGTATATTGGTTAAATTTTGATTACGATCTACCTTAGAAAATACCTTTACCTTTTGTACGGACAAACGCTAAAATATGGTTGATCTTATATTCGCTTTCCCTAATTGCTCGGAAAGGAATCCCTAATTTCACTTGTGATTAATTTTCTTAAGGAAAATAACGGCAGCTTTAAATTAATTCTCGCTTTTGAAGAAAACCGTAGTATGTATCGGTTAAGACTTTTCGTTTTAATTACATTACATTACTGTTGAATAATATTCAATTATTTGTTTAAGTAATTTAGTATGAAATAATTGTGGAAATAATAATAGGTGCTAACAATTATTGATAAGGAAAATACTCCTCGCATGCGTCGACATATATTTAGGGTTTTCGTATCGTAACCTGTCCCAGCTCTGGTCTAATGCATAAAATCAATGTTTAAGCAGAAATCTAAGTGTATCATTTGATTATTAATAAACTTCAAACTATTTATAACAATAATTAAAATTCACTTTGGGCGAAATGTAATCAGTGGTAGATTCCCAGTTCCATATTTTAAATAAATAACTTTATTTTAATATATTAAACGTTTCTAGAACTATTTAAATAAAGCATTAGTGAATGAATTCTTTTTTTTTTTTTTTTGGAAGGCTTATCAAATCGGTTACAAAACGGACAATCTCGGAACACGGGACACTGATATATCCTAATTGCTTGTGTGAGCAATATTTTATCAGACAATTATATGTCGACAGCATCACGGCCAAAGTGACCTTAACCCATATTGGCGTATCGCGTCCTCCCTTCCTTATGAGGCGTGACGGGATCGGAATTCTAATGGCACGATTGCAATCTATTACAAATGCAGGGCAAGGTCCATGATAACATCTAAGCTCCCATGTGTTTAATTAATTGTGACATCGAAAATGATAAATAGTTTATGATATTTGAATATTTCCATGCATTTTCATTGATGAAACACATGAGACATTCCTGTATCACTTCAAGTACTAAAAGGAACCCTAAATATTATAATTGGATGTGGTGTTAAAATCATTGAATTGATTACTGAATCAGGTAAAGATTATCTAATTTAAAAATGTGATAAATGGACATAGATGTACTTACAATAATTGGCCGTATATCTTAAAAAAATTGGTGTATCCTTTACCTGAAAAGATAAATTAAAATAAGATAATATTTTGAAGCATGTGTATATGTATACACATAAGTGTGCATATAAGAAAAAACGAATCAAACACAAATGATGACAAAAAGGGCACACATTTGTTTTGACGAAGGGCGTACACCCCCACAGTTTTATAAATTATGCCTGTATTTTATTTTTATATAAAAAAACTCTATCTAAGGCAATGTAATACATACATTCAAAGATATTTGTGTAAGCTCTTTAACATATTATACAGAGTTCTGTCAAAGTTTTTATCAATAAATTAAATATCATTCAATTGTGGATTTTTTTAAAAGGTTTATTTATAAAAAAACAGTGATGATATAAGCAACAATCACATAGTTTAATTATCGAATGAGTGACTGTATAGTATATATTATCTCGAATTATCCGCGATTTGAAAGGCAATTAAGGCTATTGCTATCAATGATAGTATCATCATCAGCTCTATAAACGAGTGACACGAGCCTAGTAGTTTATCTATGTCTTTTCGGTTTTTTAAGTTACATGTACGTTTATGGGACGCTATCACGGTGAATGAAAACAACGTCAGTTAACGTGCGTACGCCTGCGAAGAGATTGAAAGGGTGTGCGTGGAGTCGACCATCTGCTCTCGTGACGACTAAGGCCTATATACCCTCTAGGGTAGTGATATCTAACATACACCAATTCTCTAAAGCTAGGTGATAGATGATGCTGTTAATATTATCATTCTTGATGGAATACCCTTCATGCAAGAATGCCTTTCGTAGAGCACCTCAAAAATAGATTGACACAAATAAGCATAAGCCACTGTCAGAGCAGTTGGTATTTATAGCTTCACTTAGCAATTATCGACCGCAGCCTTTGCAGCCGCAAAAGTTTAAGCTCATTGATTAAGTAGACTCCCTGTAGACTTAAACTCGGCTTTGGCTAAGAAAGAAATGTAATAAAGGGTTTATATTAAAAAAATCTGTTATTGTTTAAAGTTGGGCCCGCGTGGACGACGAAGACCTAAGCACCTTTTACGGGTTAGCCCGTGGCCCTCGGTGGGACGTTTATGAATTGATAATGATTGTTTAAAGTGAAGTACTCCTACTTTGAAAGATAGATATTGATGATAAAACAAGTGTGAAGTGAAGGATTGATAGATGCTATCATCATTAGCCTATAAAGTTTCACTGCAGGGCTCAGGCCGTACCATATATCAAAGCTATTAGGAAATTGGGCCCTTACTCAGCACGCGGTCCCAATGCGGATTGGTTGTGAACGACTACCACGCTAAGTTTGATTTGTTTTACATAATTGTTAAATTATGTAGCACAATAATCAGGGATCGAAAAGTCTTTATTTGAGAGGCAATCCTTATTAAAACTTAAAAAAATAGAAACTTGAATTTGACTAAACACATTGTATATGATATCTTGTAAATAACTAATTTGTACGAATGTTTCGAAGGTTAAGTAAGAAATTATTGGGTTTTGTTCCTACTAAAAATTACTTACATTTAAACAATATGCGATCATGCTATGCAGTGATAAAGCTACGTTATGGCAAGATTGGGTGTTAATTGTATGTAATAAATAAAATTATTTCGTTAATACTGCATATTGTTCATATAAAACAATAGTTTATTATAATTATAACAAAACGGTTCCAAAAAGAGGGCAAAATAGTTAGGATATTTAATGAATAACAATGTACCTATGTATGGTAATAAATATTTAGACAAAATATATATTTCTAATTTGAGAAACGTTTAATTGCAATAATGTAGTCCAATAAAAATACTGATAAATACTTACTTACTGATAAATACTTAGTAAATAGTTGTACCTTCGGAAACAACATTACGAATTATTATTAATATTTTTTGAGGTTTTACATAATTATACATCATAAAAGCTCAGGAATATTAATCGAGACACAATAGATTTAAGTGCATCTCGATTTCTAGCAGGTAAAAGAGTAAGAGCCGACAATGCACTCCTCTGATTTTAGGTGTTGTAATTTATACAAACGGCAGGATTACTATCTACATGTTGAACGGTATACTCATTTGCATCCTATACTGAATAAACAAAAAGGTCTTCAAAATATAGGTACTTTATCTAGCTTTATTTGATCTCATTCATAAAATAGCCTTGACTCCGTCATAGCGTGATTGCGTGTTGCACTGTGTAATAGACGCGGCATAAATGCAGATCACGTATACGGTGCATATACGTGTATTGCACCGCAACTGAATGTTTGGAATAATTGTTATGTTAAATTAAGGACTACGAGGTTGATTGCCCGTTTTGTTTTGTTTACAATACGATGAAAACATGACAGTGAACGATTTATAAATGTGATGTTTTTTTATGAAATATAATCAAGCCTGTTAGTCAGTCGCAAATGTATTTAAGATATCAGTGATCATGACGGACCACAACGTCAAAATGTGAAATTATGATATTGTTTGATATGATCATAAAATAATGTTCATTATGACATGTATAAACAATTGCCTCCTCGAGATCTCCAGTTTGGAAAGTGAGAATATATTTTTGTTTGAATTATTTTTATATATCATCATCATCATCAGCTCATTAAACGTCCCCACCGAGGGGCACGAGCCTTCCCGTATAGGGTGATTAGGCCTTAGTCGGCCACGCGGGCCCTTTGCGGATTGGACGACTTCACACACAACCTTCAAATCTCTTCGCAGGTGTGCATGAAAGTTTCCTCAAGATGTTTTCCTTCACCGCAAGAGCGTCGGATAGAATTTTGCCGCGGACACTTTTTGAGTGATATTGTGCATCTATATATATAGCATTGCGTCAACTGGGCATAATTATCATTCAAAATCATATCACGCGCTTCATGTCACAATGCCAAAGTTGTGTGCTCGTGCTTTTGATTTTGTACCCTTTCACTGACACGTTAAAGTCAACATTTTAATGAATAATTTTATGTTATAAATATAACATCATCTATACGTATGTGTCATGCGGCTCGGACATTTTTTAGTTAATTTGTTGTCTTAGATAGCAAACATAATCAAACGTATTCCCACGACTTTTTCATTTGTTGCACAATGAAATGAAATTGATGCAAGCTAAAAAGTACAGACAACGTACAGCTATTGGAAAGCCTACAATTCCGTGACTTTACTGAAGCTATGTAAATATAACCCTTATATTAAAGTAAGAAAGGTTTAGTATTACGTAACGTCATTTAATACTATAACAGTCAAAGTTACGCGACTAGTGCTTGCAACAAGCTCAAAAGGAAATCCCGTGTGGCAACTGCAGCAGCGAATCCGAGCGTGCTTACAATAAACCATAAAAAAAACTGTAAACAAATCGCATAGTGAAACAATAGTTTGTTTGATCCAGCCTGAGGAAGCAGGTCAAGTGTGGCTCGGATCAACGGTACATAGTAATTACGTAAACAAGTTTGAACTATTGAAGTACGCTTCCCAAAATATGGACGAGTGCGTTTTATTTTGTTTATATAATATATACCGTTTGCCTATGGTAATATTATACCGGAAGTGAAGTGTTAGGTACTGATATATATACTTAATACTGCAAAGATAGATAGATTTTTTTAATATACAGAACCAATTACTAACACAAACATAGTTACTGGTGATGCTGTATGATGTTTGACGGTATAATGTATTTAATTTAATTTTGCATAATTTATAATGACTAAACGAGATAATAAAATTATTGTTTAGTTGTTTTTCTATCCTGCTACAGAAAAAATGTAATTCAATTAAAAGAATTAGGTCAGCATTTTAGCATTTGTGTTATAACGTCTAAATAAATATATTGTTTTCATTATAACTTACACAAATATTGATAACAATAATACAGTCTTAAATAACTAGTATTTTATCGATGCCTAGTTGTATGAAAAAAAAATAAGTGAGTCTGGCTACGCTCCAATTACAAATATTTTATGATGAACATTAATTTGTACTAATTTGTTTTGTGTGTATGTGTTTGAAATTTGAACTATAGCTGTTGTGAAGTTTATAATTTTTGTTGCATCAATAAGACATCTTTACCACTTAGATGTAATGAGTGTGACCGTTAATATCTATAAATTCATATTTAATAAATATCCACTAGCATTTACAGCGTCATTCTGCCCAACTAATTAAACAAGAAGCTTCGTCTATGGTAGTATTTATTACTGATTTATGTAAATATTATAGACAAAAAAACACCTACACCATACAAACATAAAAGTATAATGTACCTATAGTTTATTAGCGATAGGTTTGGAACAGTTTGAGAGCCAGTGCAGTAAAGCATACGCCGAAATAGCCATAACGCGCGGCTTAACCTTTTCGAGCTGTAACCCGGAGCAATTTGACTCAGTGACTGGCACGTTTCACTAAGAAATATAGTTTTTAGTATAATTAGTCGCTCTCTCTTCAGTGTTTAGTAACTAACAAGATATAAAAAACAAAATAATGACGTAAGTAATTTTTTTTCACACTTACAGGCGGTAGAAAGATATATGTTAGTATTTAATACAATAGTGCAGTTAAAGAAACACAATCAGTCCTGGATTAACCTTAAGCAAATTAAGCACTAGCTTAGGGCCCCCGTCCAGGGGGGCCCCGACGAAGCACAAAAAAATGAACAGAAGGTTTACTGGGAAATCATCATCAGTGAATGCCGAAAAAGCCGCAAGGCGCATTTTTTTTTGTAAATAATTAAATATAGGTACTTTAGTTTTGTTTTTGTGGCACTACTCCACTTCCAAAGTACGTTTAATATATTTTCATCTTATTTTACAAAAATTCTAATGTTCTCAATAGTAACCTATGCGCGCTGCGATTATGTTCGGTGAAAAATAATTTCATGCAAATCGACTTGCGTTTTTTTCGCAGTGCACGGATTCGAGTATGTTACTCTTGTTTTTTATAATCATGTAGGTTTTTTTAAAGACAAATTCTTGTTCTTTTTCTTAGCGAGTGGACTGACCCCACACAAGTCCTGTTTCAGAGTTTTGAAATCGCTTCACGGCTTTGACGCGGTTTTTGATTAACGACAATTCGAAGGCGGCCGAGACGACGGCTAAACGTGCCCTCCGAAGCACGGAATCGTCTTTCTTTTAGGAGAACAGGTGATTTAGGAGGTGACAGGCTATACCTGCAATGTCTAATCTAACTGACAAAACTAACACTCACAAGTGAAAAATCATTACTATGTTGTCAACTACTGCGCTATGCTACTAATTCCTGTTGACATACTGACAGGGGGGCCCACAAGTGTGGATTGCTTAGGGCCCCGAGTAGTCTTAATCCGGCACTGAACACAATGGTGAAAATATGGACATCATATTCTGAACTAACGTTTATTTACTACATAAAAAAAACTAACACTGGACTGTGATCAAACATGCAGTTATGGGCCTTATATATAAAATAATTATGTACCTATACGAGTATTTGTGTTGGATTAAAATCGAGTAAGATCCTCAATAACGCAGAAGCAGTCTGTGTCACAGTTAATTTTTTTTAACGATCTTGAAACAAATAATGCGCTTTAGGTTTTCTCTTCGAAACTTCCTTTGCTGACGCGAAATATATTTAGAAATTCTTCACTGGGCCATGTCATATGTGTGGGTTCCAGCTCTTGGAGGGAAAAGCCTGCCAACATTTCCGCCTTTTTGTGTAAGGGAACGCCAGTCGGCAAACAATTCATAACATGCCCACGACAGGTTTCACTGGTATGTACTTACCATTACAGACCACTTCCTTTATGTTATATGCATACTTAAAAATCGACACGTTAACACTATAATATATTTTTAAAATCGAAATAGAAAATTCGATTAAGACTAAGGTACTAAGGTTTAAGTTTTGGAAAAAAAATGTTATTCTAACTTCTTTATTCAAGCTCAGTAATGCTACTCCTGCGTGTAGAGTCAGGACCCTTCACCGAGGTTCCGTCCCCGCCGGCGGGGGCTATCGTCGCTTTACCCCCTATTCGTGTAACCGGCGTGTGCCGGGCCGCTTTTGTCTCCAAACAAGCCGAGGTTCGAGTCCTACTCTGGGACGCCCATAGGATCGTTGTGTGAATTTTTAAGGCTGAAAGCCATCTGCTCTCGCCAATTGCCCGGTTAAGCTGTAAAGGCCATCTGCGACCACCAGCAGTCGTCAGTTCGAAAAAAACATCACACGGTTATGTAATTATATTTCTTAGAACACACCATAAACACGAACTCCCATTTTAAAGCAAGCCAAAAACACCTCATAAACTAAAAGATTGAAGTATTTTTTTAATTCCTTGGTATAGTTTCGCATTCAGCATTTTTATTTTGAGACAGCTCCCGATATTTCAAGCAATGGTAATGACGGTATAAGAATTCAAAGTTGCCGAGAAGTAGGTCACAGCGTGGTGAATCCATTTTACGGTAAAATCTGCGGGCAAACGTTACCCATTGTCTCATTCGGCAGCCCCATCCTTCCGCCATGATTTCGCAACGCTGACTTTTCGTTCCATTTTCACGAGATTTTAGATTTGAAACAAAGAACAAAGCTTTTAAATGAAAAAGAATGTTACAAATACCTGGAAATTAAAAAGCAAATGCGAAATTTGGCTAACTTCTGAACACCCTAATGATCAACTGTAATGATGTTTATGCAACGAACAATTTCAAAGCTCCTGTTAACAACGTTACCTCCTTATGTGTTCCCTGATCATAACAACCTGGCCTGCTTCAAGGCATGAGTGAATAGGCTGTTTCTAGGCAGGCATGATCCATCCTCGGCCGCAACATCACTTACCATCAGGTGAGATGGCGGTCAAATTTCTGTCTATAGATGATTAAAAAAAAAGAAAAAAAAACAACTTATGACTGCTGTTTATTAATACGAAATTTGACTAATTATCGTCTTTATCTTATGGATACGTTTCTAATAAGTACTGGTATATATACAACTTTTAAAAATAACGGTTTTGAAACTTTTCCAAACCGGCTTTACAAAATTTTATTTTTTGTATATTTCTGTTAGGAATATGAGGTACTATATCAGTTCCTTACCACCAAAATAATTTCTATCATATTCAAGTTTCAAGTAACAAAAAATATGGTAAAATTTTCAGGTAAAATCAACACATGACATAGAAATATTAATAATTATGTTTTTTTTTAATTACACCATTTATATCCTTTTAGGCTTTATGTGGCTGACGCACCAATATTTAAGCTAACACAGAAAGACAAATGTCACGTCGATAAACATTGGGAAATGCACCATTATCTGTTTAAAACCGAATTGTCGAATGTTTGGTTAGGACACACCGCTGGCCATGTTGGGCCAAGATGTGCCAGTTTTACATTTCATATTATTTGCCCCATAAGTGTGTTTTTTGTTTCTATTTTAGCTATCTTTGTTAAACACGTAGGTTCAAAGTATGAGCATATTTCAAGTCTCCAGATTGAAAGAAGTCAAATAAAATAAAGATAAATTTCCTCAGTTTTCCAAAATAAACTTTCTTATGAATTGTTATGAAATATAAAAATAACAGTAAAATTGCATCTTCAATGTCGGAGAAAGTTTGGAGCATGTCCTAGAATACTTTTGTAGTACGTGTAACAAGGTTACATGAACCAATTTGGTTTGATTTACATTCCGAAAAAAATACTAAATTGATTATTCATATTAAATTTAGTATAGTTCCTTTGTAAATTACTTTTGTAAACCAATTGACACCAAAAATCCCATAGTCTTTACAGGAATGTTTCCTTTTAAAATAAGCTTTTAGTATATAAGCAAAAATACGGAACGGGATTTTCACTAAGCAATCCCAAGGCAAGTTTCACATCTAAACTAATCGCGCATTCAATAAATCATTACAAATAACTCACTGTGGTATGGTGTAATTTTACAGAATAGAAAGCACTCGTGTGAGCTTAGGTCGGTAATTATTGGGAACAATTGTGTACTTCGTCGATCTTATCCAACCGGTTTGTCCGGAATTTGTGTTCTTATTTTTAATGGCATAAAGTCTGGAATTGCATCATTTGGTCAGCGGGCGTATAAGGAAGACAAAATAAACGATGCGATACAATATCCTCGGAACGCACGCTGCATGAACTTCGTACTAGGGTTTTATTAGCTTGTTGCTTGTATTGAGAACTGTTTGCATTCAATACAGACTGTTTGTGTATGTTGTGCACCAAGCTCCAGATTGTTCAGGTCTCTTTACCGTGGGATAAGATTGCTATATTCTAATGCAGTGTTATTTTTGCCCGTATTAAAAAGCTTTTATTGCAGTTCTCCGAATATGCTCAGACTTGATTCATCATCAGCCTATAATGGCCTAGTACAAGGCACCGATGATAATTGTATATTATTAAAGCTGGTATTAAATTACAACAGTAAAATATTTTACTAATATTTCAAAATATATAAGACAGTTTGGTCCAAGTAAAAAATTGTGATGCATTTTTTATGAAGGTATCTTTACATTTATTTTAAAAGTGATAGACAGATATAGAACAATTCAACCACAGGGGTAATATACAGCTGACTATACTACTCCTTTCCGAAGAAGCCTTAATTTTTATAAAAATATATACTTATATTTGTAAAATGACACATTGCAAGCTAACTTATGTTATTTGTTTATTTAATTAATCTAGCTTGTGTTTCCCCAGGGAAAATACCCACTGCTTAGCAAGATCGTGCCCATTTAAAAGCTAACAAAACGTTGTAGAGTAGCCAATAAGGCAATCAGTTACAAGGATCCAAACAGTTGACTGCATTAATAGAGAGCTGAATGCACGAGACAGATGAATCCAGTTCAGATGCTTGCACCTGCCGAAGATTGATGAGGCTTTGTCTTCCGTTACCAGTGCCTGGTAAATAAAGCTACTTTTTACTGTTCCTTGTTGAGCGTTGGTATGAATATTTTACAATCACATCACCTAGCCTAGAACACTAGGTCACTAAGTTGTTTCATTTGTTTGTATTAATTTTTAAAGCATAAGCTGATTTGCTTCGTAATTTTTTTTTTTTTGATTTGTAATGAGTTGTCTTTCAAGTCTTGCTTCAACTGTTAGTTTTAATTTCCAGTATAATCTCAGTTGCTGCTATTTTCCCCTTTAGTACCTGCTAGCTGTGACTCGCGATGTTACTCGCGAATAAGATATTCACAATATGCACTGACGCTTTTTTCTCCGGAAAATTTTATGTAACGTATCATAGTCTTGTCAGAAAAGTTTTAACAACTATGAAAAATTGAGATTGTAATGCTCGTTTGAGATTTGTAACCTTTTATCGAACATACGTCATGTTTGAGCAAAATTATTCTGTAGTTACTTTACCAACAAGACACGTATAAGATAGACAAATTCAAAACTACTCACGCTAATGTTGTGATAATGTTATCATTAAAAACGCTTTTCATAGGTATTTCGCTCTATTTATTTTGATTGAAAGGTATTAAATTTAAGACTCAGGTTTATCTAAGCATGCAAATTTTGAAACCATGTACTTAAATAAAATAGAAGTATAAAAGGCACTCTGGTGGTTACATTAGTCGTCAGAGCACAACAATTACGTTTGCTCATTATTTCAATCTAGCTTCTACATTACTTTAACACATGTAAATTACACAATCGATTAATAATACAAGTGTTTTGTTGTAGGGCTCTAAAACAAACACCAGCCAGCCTCGCATTCGCCATGACACATTTACCAGGTACGGTACGTATCACTAACGGCCAGTTACGCTACCATTTACAGAAGTTAAGCCATTACATCTGGAAGGTCTGAACACGTTGCCTTTAATGTTTCATAAGGTTATGGCTGACTTTAGTTTCGATTCGGTCCACTCTTCTCTTTAGCCATCCTGATCGCTTTAAGTATCTGCTGGATTATGTTTACCGGTGGAAGTAGTTTTCTGCTCTTTCTAAATAGAATAAACATCTTTATTTGGTAATAAAAGTAAGCATATAACTTATGGCGTCGATGGCTCATTGGTGGGGACTGATGCCTTCCGATCTGGGTGCAGGTTCAAATCCCGTCACGTACTAATGTATCTTCAATATTATATGTGGCTACGTATACCCGAAGCATTTAGGGTGAAAGAAAATAACTTGCGCATGCCTACGAAGAGTTTCAAGGGTTATGCGTGAAGTCAGTCAATCACATTGGGTCCACGTGGTGGACTTTTTTCTATTAAACTTTATAAGTAAATAGGTTTATAACGAATATAGATAATAACACATTTAGAGAAGTGCGTTGTTGATAAAAATGATAATTTGTAAAAAAACATAGTAGTTAATTATTAGTAATCATGTGTCGTCTTTTTCCTAGTATAGGTAGCAAGGTAAGCCTTCTTGTAGCAATACAAGGTTGACCAGTATAGTACCAGGTAATTAGTGAGCTTATGGGAGTTTATTTTCTGGATTGTCGTCATAAAAAACAATTATCAATAATGAATAAAAATTTATTACTTCTTATATGTTACATTTTTTTTATCTTTTTTTGCAGGTTGAATCATCCATCATCTTGCTTTTCGAACAATCGAAAAGAAAGATGATTTCGTGCTTCGGAGACTGCGTTAAATCGTATTGGTCCCGGTTACAATCTTAGAATGGTCGTCGTCCCCAACAACCAATCTGCATTGGGTTCTCGGATGGCTTACGGCCCAATCTACCCATGTCTATGCTGTGCGGAGAGGCTGATAACGAAAATAATTTTTATAGTACCGAAACACAAACTCTTTCATTTATAAAAATACTAATTTACTTTCCCGACAAGTAAGTTGTTTCTGCATAATAAAATATAATTTTACTGTACTCTTAAAAGAATAAGAGCCATAAATTCTAAGAGGGAACTTCGTAAGAAACTCGGGTTCACAGCTAATTACTTTGTATCCAGTTAACGAAGTGTTAACTTGTAATATGTATGCAGGTCTTTCCCAGTCGTTTAATAAATTAAGTTATAGCCCGGAATTTCTAAAACCTTTGAATTATACATGGAGGTTATTACATTTTAGTTTTGTTTAAGGTTTGCAGCCTTTTGAATTGTTTCGAGAATGAGTAGGCGGACTCAATCAATACAGAGCTTAGAACGACCACCTTGAATGAGATAGGAATTATTTATTAACTGTCATATCTAATGATATAGCAGTAATGAATGTCACTTACAAGTGGCTGTGCAGAATTTACATATTATATAAGTTACCGGGTTTTCCTGAGTTTATTATTTTTTATTTGACGACCCATTTGGTGTAGATAGCTAAGCTGTAGGCAACTACACCAAGGATTCCGGATTCGATCCTGGTCAGAACAAACATTTGTGTACATGAACATTTCTGTTTGTATTGGTCTGAGTGTTTCTGTATGTTATGTATGTATTTAGACAAAGGAAGTATGTGTATCCATCGTTTAGTACCCATAGATGACACTATGTGAATGTCAGTGGATATTTATTGTTATTATTTATATTAAAGGAGTTAAAATAAAAAAAATACTTAAAGAAAAATAAAAAAGAAAACCTTAAGAATTAAAAAAATATAGGTTATTACATCAATCAATATGGCCTGTACTCAACAAATAAAAAGCTCAGAATTTGAATAGGCTTTTATTATAGGTACCTACATAGTTTTTTTTCTGGGCGGGTGAAATTATTAATGTAATAAATGGATGTGACGTAACAGTATTCAAGGCAATTAACATCTATTGTACTGTCTTGTAGTGAAATACATACTTACTTTTTTCATAAATGAGAATATATGTGTATATTCGTCCGTCGCAGAGTCGCTGATTAACGAGTGGCAGTTCATATGAACCTTCCTGTAGTTTGTAACTTAAACTAATTGTTATAGGTAGGTACATACTATTTGATAAAAATATGTGCATTTTGTTTTTTGGGAAGCCGCTCTCTATAAAAAGGACTATGTTACTATGGGATAGTCTAAGTGCGCCCAAACATTTAGTAAAATTACAAAACGTATAAATCAAACGTAAAAAATGCAGCTGACTAAAGCTAAGTGATTCATTAATATATATTTTTAATTATCAATTAACGATATTAGTGGTATAGTATTTAATATGTAAGATTCAAATTTAAAACTAGCACATCTATTATCAAGATCTACAAAACCAAAGCATACATCGTTTCTGTACATTATGCTCTTAACGAAATATCTCCCGCAGGGTTTTCGGAGCCATTATTTTCGAAGTTTGTTCTACTTCGGATGTAATAAAATATAAACGCCCGTTGTAGTTGGATATTTTATTAAAAGGCTTTTGGGTTATTTTACGTAAAACTATATTATATATATACACCTATTTCATGATAGCAAGAACTGATGTTCATACATAAGTAAACGGTGAATAGATTATAGACACCGATCGATGTCCTGCTTAAGAAAGAAGACAATCATTGAAATGACGACGAATATTGAATATTATTGAATGGAATAATAAAAACCGAACAATAAAACTAAATATGAAATTGCGAACAAGCAACCAGCTTGCAAATTATTAATTTAATTTATAAAACAAAAGGCCCACTATGGCTAGATGGTCATCTGATTCATTACCCAAAAACTTTGAGAACACAAACAAATAAGCTGTAGCTATCCGTGAATATTGCAGGCGAGTTGGACGGAACACGCTGTAGGCTTGTCAGTCCGCTGTTCAATTAGAACAAGTTCAAGGGGAGTTGAAAATTCTACCATTGTACAAGCGGAGTTGCCATTTATCAAACAATGGGCACGTTAGTAACTTTACAGTCTGCGGGAATGGAAAATAATTAAGCGTTAGGTTAAACTTGAACATCGAGTGGGTATTGAAGGTATGTATTCAACAGATAGGTAGGTACACAAAAAATATGATATTATATTACTGGAATATCTATTCCCTGCCAAATAGAAATAGGCATAGTACAGAATCAATATTTTTTTGTGCAATACTTTTTTATAGTAAAATAACCGATGCCTGAAAGACCTACGACTTGCGAAGGGTCGCTG
Organism: Leucinodes orbonalis; assembly: GCA_019425675.1. NCBI lineage: Eukaryota > Metazoa > Arthropoda > Insecta > Lepidoptera > Crambidae > Leucinodes > Leucinodes orbonalis. The sequence continues at coordinate 30,944 of PQWD01003901.1, read as the reverse complement.
GTGAAGGATGGCGATAGGTTGCAGAGGGAAAATAATTCCATGAAGATCAAGTCTCTAGCGCACATTTCATAACGATACCATAATAAGCCGAAAAGTAGGTGTATTTATGTCTAATTGTATATTCAAATTAAGCTAACAAAAAGCACTTATGATTCTTAATAGTAATCAGAATATAATTGTGAATTCACGTTATAAATTAATGTATTATTTGCAAAATATAATTAACCCACATGAATTCACTAAAATCCATGAGCAAGAAAGTACCTAAGCGTATATTTAAACATTTCAGTGGCGCCCCTTATGGCGTTAACTAAAAATATCCAGTCGTTAGTCGACTCGGCCGTGGATCAAATTAGTTAACAGTAATACACTCGGAGATTTAAAGTGAACATTTCCTCAGTTCAACCGCTGAGAGGTTAAAAAAAAGAATGGGAAGTCCATAATTATAAATAACAAGAGCGCGAGTTTATTCGTGTCTACTTATATCTGTCGTTAGGGTTACCATACAGAGGAAGAACTTCAATATTAATTGCACTATCATAATCTATATTAAAAAATTGAATTAAAAAATATTTATTTAGACTCTATAAATGTTTCGAAAATAATTTGTTATACTACGATTCAAAGTCAAAGTCAAAAACATTTATTTCAAATTAGGCTTACAAAAAGCACCTATGAACGTTAAAAAATATACAAAAATATAATAAAAAACGATTAAAATACTAAACTAAAAATATGAGTTTTGATGCTTTGAAAAAAAAGCGCTTCAGTGGTTTGGCCTGTAGAGAAAGAAGCACTCTAGAAAACTCAACAGTGTAGCCTTTTTTAAAAACAATTCCTTAATGTAACAATATATCATAAACACTGAAATAGCTGAGCAGTTAAGACCACGGATTTTATCACATAAATATTCGTCAATAGTGTAGTACCCTTTTTAGAAACATGAAAGGCAACTTTACAATATTTTGCGGTACCTTATTGAAAAACTTTATACATCTTCCTATAAAATTTACCTATTTTATAGTCTCAAGTCCGGAACAGCAAGTTTGTTTTTATTCCTAGTATTGTGTGAATCACAATTTTTCTTAAAGGTGTTATAGTATTTACGAACATAAATCAAATTTCACAAATATATCGATGCTAAATCATTAGATTATTTCTTTAAAAAGTTCCTTAAGAGAGTCACGTGGTCTAAGGTTGTAGATAAAACGAATAGTTTTATCTACAACGAGCTAAGTCTACCAGCCAGGGATTCAATGTGAGGCCCCCATTGCAGCTTTGAATCTAAAGTTATGCCTAGAAAGGCAGTGGAGTCCACTAGCTTCACTTGATCATTATTTAGTTATATTGGTCTCGACCTGCCTTATTGGGCATAGTGAATTTTATACATAGTGAGTTTTTTTAGCATTAAGTAAAAGATTGTTAGCAGTAAACCAATCCATAACTTGGGACAGAGCTCTATTTACATCGTCAAAAGTCTCCTTACGTCTGTTCACATTAAAAATCAATGACGTATCATCAGCAAATAGAACTATATCCGAAAGGCTTTTACAATAGTAAGGGAGGTCATTTATATATATTAAAAATAAGAGAGGGCCTAAAATTGAACCCTGGGGCACTCCCATGCGCAAAAGAGCGCCTTCCGAAATTATGCCATTAATACAGACTTTCTGAACTTTTTCCGATGAGTAAGATTCTATAAGACTTAATGAGCAGTCTGATACACCGTAATGTCTCAACTTTAATAAAAGTGTTTCATGGTCGACGCAGTCAAAAGCTTTAGACAAGTCGCAAAAAACTCCAATTGCATCTTGCTTATCCTCCCAGGCATCAAAAATATGCTTAATTAGTGCAATCCCTGCGTCAGTAGTTTTTTATTTTTGGTGAAGCCAAACTGTTTTTGTAATAATTTATTAGCGTTAAAATGTGAAAGCAACTGATAAAAATATTTTTTCGAAAATTTTACTTAATGCAGGTAAAATAGATATAGGCCTAAAGTTAGATGGATCACTTTTATCACCGGATTTAAATAAAGGTATTAATTTACTGTATTTCATTAAATTTGGAAAGAGACCTTTATCTACACAAGTATTAAATATCCATGCTAGATGGGGTGCTATGTTATCGATAATTACTCTTATTATATGAGTAGAAATACCCCATAAATCTTCTGTTTTTTTAATATTTAATTCCTTGAAAGTTTTAACAATTACCTCAGGAGTTATGTGCTTAAAGCTAAATAATTTGTTGCATTTACAGACACTAGATGTTAGAAGAGTACCAGCAATAGAAGAACTAGAATTTAAATTACTGGTTGTTTTAATTGGAATGTTGTTAAAATAATTTTCAAAGGCACTAGCTACTTCGAGATCCGTGCTAAAAATACTATTGTTCATTTTAATAGATAAATTATTATCGCGACTCTTATTCTTACATGTTTCTTTGTTAATAATATTCCAAGTGGCTTTAATTTTATTACTAGAACCTACTATTCACAAAATGACCGCGCAGATGTCATTTTAATTTTTAGGCACCTTTAGAAGTGTAGTGTTCTGTATTTACCTTTATAATTCTTCTATTTTGTTATTTTGAAATTTTTCAACATTATATTTATTGTTTGACTATAATTAGCCATTTGACCGCCAAAGACGCCTTAAGGCGCTAGACACAACAGATTTTCTATTGTCTGGAATCCCGGCGTTCAATAATATACATATTCTAAAACTTAGAACACCGCCTTTTGTGGTCATCTTTCGTTTCGGCTTTATTCGGTAGTAGGCTATTGAGTTTTCTAGTTAGGTTTTCACCACATACCCGTAATGTTGTTGTGTGTTATAAATAATGAACCTCGTGTTTAGGGAATGAATAAAAATGTAATGATTAGTTTCCTCCAATATTAGTCATAGGTAGACGTATACCTCACCATTTGCTGGGCGAACTGCTCGTAAGAATAAAATGGCCCGTAGTTCCCCTACCTGAAAAGCAATATATAGACCAGCAATGAACTGTCCGTCAAATATGATAAAACCAGCCAAAACAAAAAAAGTAATTTCTTTGCAACCGCTAAACAAGACAAAGTACTCAGCGACGTGGTACATTATATATAATCAACCAAACACTGAAACGTAATCAAGAATTATCAAATCTACCGTAACCGTGGACAATGGGCTGCGTTTGAATCAAACCGAGTTGTCATTACCTACCTATTATGAACATTTAACGTTGCAATGAACGCAATGAAGCGTCAACCAAGATAACAGTCATGCCCCTGACTTCAGAAGTAGTTCCTATGTTGAAGCAGTAAACATAATATCCGTTGAAACCAACATTTAATGTTCCTTCAAAACAATTGTTTATTGAAATAATACAACTAGAGAGTTAGCATTACACAATATTACGTTTGTAGGTAGTAAGTGTAAGAGACCAACATTTGTCGTCTTGCTGCCTTCGCTCAAACCAATGCCCGTGCATTTGGGTTTGGGGGTGGATTTCAAAAAAAAATATGCCATATTTTTAATTTCTGAAAAATAGTCCGCATACCAAATTTCAGCGTCGTACTACAAAAATTGCGGAATGTTCCATACAAACTTCAAACCCCCATTTTAGAGAAGTGGGGGGTGAAAATGGAACAAAAATTAGCCTTGAACCTATTCTACGTTACCTTCTATCAACTTACCAAGTTTCAATAAAATCTACCTTAAAACTGCGAAAAATTGGATATGATAATTCCTCCCCTAATTGATGGGTTTGGGGGTGGATTTTTGAAAAAAAAATATGCCATTTTTTTTCGTATCTGACAAATAGTCCGCATACCAAATTTCAGCGTCGTACTACAAAAATTGCGGAATGTTTTATACAAACTTCCAAACCTCCATTTTTGGGAAGTGGGGAGTGAAAACGGGACAAAAAGTAGCCTAAATCCTATTCTAGGTTGCCTACTATCAACGTACCAAGTTTCAATAAAATCCGTTCAGCCGTTTAGGCGTGAAAGCGTAACAAACAGACAGACAGGCAGACAGAGATACTTTCACATTTATAATATTAGTATGGATACTTGTTTCTTTACATGGTTAGCGAACTGGACGTCCGATTAATTTCATATCACGGACAGGACATTCTATTCTTGACAGTTAAATTTAATCTGGTTAAAATGGTATTTGAACGCTCCCTGTCTGATGGTACTCGCTATAGACAAAAAGCACTATCATCGAATTTTACTTTTAGAAATAATCAAACTAAATTATGTTATTTTTACAACCATAAAACTTAAACCGCCTAGATCACAAAAAATCCAAGCACAAATAACTTGTTGGAAACGAATTATCAATACATTTAGTTATTTAATAATTTAGCAGACAGTCATAAGCAGAGCCATTGTTTAACAAAAAGAAGTAGAAACATAACAATTAGCATGCTTACTAACTCTAACATAAAACCAATATATTCTAGCAATAGCTCCAAAATAAACAACTTTGCCATACGATACTTGTTAGTGAGATGAGAAAATCAAGGAACCATTTCAATCCTCGGGCTTCCAGTAAAAAATCTACAGGAATGCACGATTAAAATACGTAAGGGCTAAAGGGCCTGGTCGTGGGACTGAATTAGTTTCGGGCGCACTTTATTTTTCCGCTTTATTTTCGGGCACTAATCGAATTTGGAGTCAGTTTATCAAATGGTCAGATACTTGGAGCCAGTTGCGTAAACTTTCAAACATTTGATGACGCAACAATGCATACCTACAGTTATCAAAACCACATACTTTTAATTTATTTTCGATGATGTTATAGAATACCCATTCTATAACATCATCGAAATGGTATTTCAGGTAGTCAAAATGTCTAGTGTCATCCTGCATGTCTATTATATAATTTCAATATTTCTGGAAGTTGCGCTTGCTTTCAAAACAAAATTCATGAATGAGATATGAAAGGAAAAAATACAACCAATCAAACTATTATAAATTAATGACAGATTGAGTACTGTTTATTTGAAAGATTGTTTTTTGTTAAACATGTTCAGGTAATAATTGTGCAGAACAATAACTGAGTGGATTTCTCATTGCTATAATAACGCGTGTTTTATGCAATAATCCTTTTAAAAAATTAAAACATGAATTAGAATTAGAAATGTCCAATATTTTATTATTATTCACACATAACGAAATGTACGAAAGAAAATTTATTTAAATTTTTATTAAATAAATTTTCTTTAACACAAAAGCCCTGTATTAAATATGCGTTAATTTTAAAAGCTGGCTCACAATTAGCCGTATTACCTACGTCACTTACTGGAGTTTCCCAAGATACTTAGCTGAATCGAGGCGTCGCGAAGAGGAAATAGAGCATCCCTGCATTTGAGTGCAGCCATTAAAGCCACATGTGCCAGCCATCACCTTACGACTGCCAACGGTTCTCAATATTGCTCTATCTTCAGCTAACACTAGTAATTTATAGTTACTTAGCGTGTAAAAATATTAGTATTTATTTTCGGAGTTGTATATATAATTTTTAAGTGAAGAGCTTTGCTGCGTTTCAAATACATATGAAAAAAATAATATGACACTGACATTTTACACAGCGCCATCTAGCTTGAACTAAGCATTAGCCTGCAATAAGGATACTAAACAACTGATAAACATTCTTATATACCTTTTTTTGTAAATACATACATATTAAACATAGAAAACACCCAGACCAAATCCAAACAGAAATTTTTATGCAATCAGTTGTTTGTACTAACCAGGCATAGAAACTGGAACCCTTTATTGTAATAGGCGACGTCTTAACCATTACACCAAATGGGTCGTCAATTTATTGTAGATTATTACGAAAAATATTGTCGCAAGAAGTACTTAATATAGTTTTCATAAAAGCAGTTTTCAATTTGCAATAGAATAACAAAACGTTATTTAATAATAATGCTTCCCACTCAAATTGAGTCGTGCTGAAAGCATCGAAACATAAGTCACTTTGATTAAAAATCTTGTCGGTCATCCGGTTATTTCATGAGATGGGAAGGGATGCGATATTTCACTCTTTCTTAATGAATTCCGCTAGCGACCCAATTATGTCACAATAAAGAATTTAACATCATTTATTTGTGCGTAAAATGTAGGGCAAAAAACAGGATAAATTTTTGAACATAAATCTAGCGAAATAAAAGTTAGCGTTGTAAATATTTTTACTGTTATGAATATGGTGCTGTATTCATCTTTATGAATATAGTAATAAGCAAATATACAAAGTTAAGGATAATAATATATATATATATATAATAAATTTTGACATTCGATTTTGACATCAAAACAGTGAAATGTTTGGATAAATGCTCTAAAGGTTTTTTTCACAGATTTCCCAATACAGGAGATGGCGCAAGCCGCGTTTTAAAGTGCGACAAATGTAAGCTCTACGAGCATACACTGGCTGCCAGTTTACGCTCTGTGAGACGAGTCAAGACGCACGAATATTAGAAGAAATTACCGTTTTTTCCCAAAATGCCATCCTGTGCAATTGTAACATGCCATCATCGCAATGAATCAGTAAATTACCAAGAAATATAATAACTTTTGACAGGTAAGAACCGAAAAGAAATTGCGACACTGGGACTGCCTATAAACTTGGCGGCTTGTCCAGTCTAATTGTATATTCGGATGTCTGTGGTTTTTTTTAATCATTTTACGTCCAATTAAAATTATGAAATATTGACCATCAACAATTGCGGTATTTGTTGTAAGTAGCAAATTAAATAAATTATGTTTTATGTACCAATTACAATTCTTACAATATTTCGTTTAAAATCTTTCGTTGCCACTTTTTTATAGGAAGTAAAAAATATAAGCGTACCTACTCTCGTCTGTCTGATCAAATAATAAAATCAAAGGCTACATTGACCTTGCCTCCCCAGACCAATTAGAGTAATGCTTGGCCAAACAAATCGCGCAAACACGCGATCACAAGTTTGGGGTACGGTGCCTCTGAAAATTTGTTTGCGAGCTGCTGCGGCTTCTTGTTTGTACGAACGTACCATAATATTTACACGGCGGGATCAACCCGTTGATTTACATGGCAGCTATGCGATTCCTGATGTCATTAGAATAAATCTTCTTCATTTGTTCCAATAAATAATAAATAAATAAATATCCACTGACATTCACACAGCGCCATCTAGCCCCAAGTTAAGCGTGAAGCCTGTATTATGGGATACTAAACAACGGATAAACATACATATACATTTTTTTTTGTAAATACTCATATTATACATAGAAACACCCAGACCATTACAAAAGACATGTTCAGCACACAAATGTTTGTATTGCCCGGGGATCGAACCGAACCTTGGTGTTGCGGCCGAGCTCTCAACCGCAACACCAAATAGGTCGTCAATAAACAAGGAGTTATCGGGGCTTATGATAATTGCGCTTTGGCTTCGGCGCGGAGACGTTCCTTCACATCGCTAAAAGTGGACAATGCATAGTTTATATGTTTTTCATTCATTTAAATCAGTTTAATGTTTATACTTTAATAGTTTAATGTCAGCTTAAATACACTTACAAAATTATGAACAGGTTCTTTGTTTGAGTTGATAATATTTAATTATTTGTAAGTAAGATCTTATATCAACAACACAGGTGCAATCAAGAATATAAAGATTTATTGTGTAGGCCCGTGGGCAGTGCGTGATGCAGGATTACTTTAGCCTCGATGACTTTCGACAGGTCAGGATTGGAGTGGATCTTTGAAATTATTTGACCTTATTATTACTTAAATAATAAATCACCAGAAAAATAACTTCGTTTGGTACCTAATTATCAATAATTTTCCTAACATTAATTAATACTAAACCGTCAAAAACATAAAGGGGTTGTTATTTTGCAAATTAGAACATGGACTTACCGAGAAATTTATCAAGAACGTATTCACCGCTCCTGTTTTATATATGGAACACAAACACGAGAAAATTGCTTTTAGGAGACATCAAAGGATCTCAATAAAAGTCTTATTTGAACAGTTGCTAAGGCGGCCACATCTGCTCGTCATAAAATAGACTGAAATAAACATGATTTGCTACCATCTATCACTTTTGCGTCTATAAATTTTCATCTCTTATTCAATAAGGGATAACTGGTAACGTGTTTAAGTTTCTATACAATAGCACTTGACATGTTTTACGTACTTTAAAAAAATAACGAGGCCACGTCAATTTGTTCCTTTGGTAACATTTCAGTTACTAACAAATAAGTCCTGGATTATATCGCAAAAGAAACGACTATGGGATAATTCCTTGAATAAATCCTATTACATTATAAATGTACCAGTTTATATACGATGCATACCATTTGACTTCATAGTGGGGCAATATTTCACTGCGGTACAATACTATGTTATAATCATGAGGTATCAGACGAAATTGCCGTCGGCGTAATGCTTTTGACATAAACTAACTTCTCTCCATCTATTCTAAAACTAGGTAAGTTTCGAGCTTAAACCAGGTATAGGTACCCTTTAAATTCCTAACCAACCATGATTGTTGAGAGCAAAATGTTCGTTGTACGTACAAAGTTTGGCACATGGGTGGATCAACTTAAGTATAAGATCCCGTAACTGTCTGCTTAGCTCATTTTCATGTAATAAACAATTCAGTATTTTCCACCATCCCAAATAAAATAACAAACCGTATTTTTATAAAAGCGCACCTTATTTTTATAAAAGCGCCCCTTATTTTGTATGTCGTTTCATTGATCACTTTTGTTTATTTGCAATATTGTATTTTTCAATACACTGAAACCAATAAATATGAGGTCAAGTGATGATAGTCAGCAATGACGTCACATATCACTAATCTCATACAAAATATATGGAAATGTTCCTTTTGACAGTTCATAAAAAGTGCGTCAACGATTATTGGTGTCAAGTACCCAATTGCTATGAACTGAATAAGAAGACAGACAAGCCATGAAGCTGTTGTCCACAGATGTTGTTTATGACTACTATCAGTATTAATGAAGTATTCAAACAAATAGCCCCACTCAAAGGCACAGGCCATTCTACACAGCAAAAATATGGGGAAATCGGTCCATAGCCGACAATACAGGTACAAGGTTCGTTCACGTGCAACTGATTAATAAGACATCACCTTAGCAACCCTAAGACTAATAATTCAGAAACATTAACGGTACATTCGATAACACATGCATGAACCATAAAAGTTTTTTTTATAAAGTAAGTGTCTTTCAACAACTTTAATTCGACAGGACTGCAGCAATAAAACCAAAGTGAAAGACAAGTTTAGAACAAAGTTGTAAATCGCTCCCTAGGTTTGGTAAGAGTGTTTATTCAACTGTTAGTGGCCTCCGTATAGCACTTCCAGAGCACAGATATTATAATGTGTTTGGATATTAAATGAGTATATAATGTCAATCAGTATTTTTTTATTATGTTACATTACAAAAAAGATGAGGCTAAAACTGGCCGAAAATGTATAGCAGAAAAAACGCGATGGGTATCAGAAAGTCTTGGTTCCAAAAAGGCTGTTTTTAATTCATAGAATATGTTTAAATAATCAAAACGATTCGCACGTTACAGTAAAAATGTATCAACGAAAAAAGACCAAGTCTTTTATTTATCAACGAAATAAACCTAATTGAGACCAAGTGTTTTTCGTCCCGGGCCATCGCGTTTTTTCGAGAATTGTTCTGCCAGTTTCAGCCACATACAAAAAAGTGGCCTCTCCCAGGACTTCAGACAGGATATGTCTAAGAATATGCGCATTAGGCCATTTGACCTGTTCATACTCATCATAAGCTTGTTTTTATCTATAGCTAAATAGCTAACTATAATTTGATACTGATAGTTGTCAGCATGACAAGGGATATGACGTTATGCATATAACTTTTATAGCAAACAATACTTATTACATAGAGTTAGTACAGTATTGGGACATATTGTGACATAAGAATTGTACATAATATTTAAATGTAGAAAATAGCATTAAAATACCCTTCATAATAGCACTTATTGATATAAAAATGTTTCCATATCATATTCGAAGCAATTGCAATTGCAAATATTTATGTTCTTTCTTTGCTTAAAAAATTCAACTACGAATCTACGAATGCCTCCATGTTATGTATGTATGATGTCAATATCACACTCATCAGAAACAAAATGTGTGTATTTCACTACACAATATATGTTATTAATGGTAATTAACAACATAATTATGCACATATCCATCACGTTAAAACTTTAGACACAATAAGTCGATTTGTTAAGCCCTGGCTAATCAGGACGTAAATAAAAGCTTCCAAAGTATTGCTTTTATTGTAACTTCAAGTAAAACCCAGAGACTTGGAGGATGTAGCTCAAAAATATACTTTAAACTCTAATTAATTAGGTGACAACTTGAAACCGTCTAGTTACTCTACTTAAGAAGTAGCAAAAGTAAATAAAATCTCGCAGCTTCAACTTGTTCTTTTTGTAGTTAACTTTGAGTTAAATGGCACAGATTCGTTCCGCCCTCCATTTTTAGTCAGCCAAAGTTTTCTGGGCTATATTTTCAGCGTTCTGAGGGTGATATTTACGATGCCAGCGTCTGTCTGTATTAAACTATATGGCTACGAAATGCTAAGTCTTAACTATTCAAGCCAATTTATTGGGTCGGTTTATGTGATGAGAAGCCAAAATTTCCCGATTGCGGCCGGTTAAATATTAACGACGTACTTGAAACCCGCTCGTCTTACTGTCGATAAAAGATTTAACAACGTCATAAACATAAATACAAGCTCGTCGTTAGATAGTTCAGTCACTTTGACAGCTCTTGCTCGTACAAATTTATGCGCAATCAAAATAATTGTATACTGTCATACATATGTAGATGGGTTAATTAATAAAGATAGAAAGAAACAAATGTAACGCGTGAAAGAACATTGAATGCAAAATGTTTCTATCACCACTCGTGCGTTTTCTTTCAGAGTCCTCTCACGTTGAAATGGAGATATTTTTTCGCATAGATTTTCCTTGTGGCAGCTCGGCTTTCTTACTGGTGCCAACGCGTATTTTATTTGAAAGGGACGGCCTGCGAGCTAGCATAAAAAGTCTAATAAACAAAAAGAATCGACTCATAAAGAGCAAGACTCCGAAAGTATAGGAAAGAAAAAAATACTTGGAGGCGCGTTCGGAGGCATAAATCTAAAGACAGTCTCTAATTGAAAATTCTCTTTGCGTAATGCCATCTTATTTTACCCTTTAAAATAAAAAAAGTCTGAAAGCGAAACATGTAAATTTCATCGCGTCTGGGCTGCGCCGCCCGACGGGGCGGGCACGGCGGAGATTTTTTGCGAATCAAGGTAAAGAAGGAAACTTGGCTCGTATTTTCCGCTAAAAGTTCCCTATTGCAATGCTCGTCGAGAAATAACTTTTAAAACTTACAGAGTGAGTTATAAAAGAATGGCATACTGTACGGGCCGGGAACCAACAAATCATTGGAGTCACATAAAGAGCGGGGGTCAGCTTTGAGCGAATCACTGGACCGTACTATCATCTTTTACTGGTATTATTTTTTACTGAAATAATTTATTGATATTGTAGCAGGAAAATATTTCATTTTGATATTTTTCCAATAAAAGCTCCCTTTGGAAAATATCAAAAAGAAGGTCTTTTGGTTTACTATATATCATATTATATATATATAGTCTCTAATGCCATAAATAACCTGGAAAAATACAATAAATGTATATTCTGAGAACGCTGTTTGAGACTGACTTGCGCGCACAATCTAGTAACTATATCTGGGGTTATGACCCCATACTATGGTATTGCCCCCCCAAGACGAGATATACTATATCTGTAAAATCTTCCCTGACCTTTATTCAATGAGTTTTGTCACTAAGGGAGAAAACCCCTGCGCAAGTTCAATGCATGGCTTCGGTCACAAAAGCCTCGTTTTCTATTTGGAATTCATACTGAGCATGACTGTGAGATTGTGTCCCAAAAGGTCTGTGTTCGAGACCTTTGGCAGCTTATAGCCATGGCATACCCACAGAATTGTTAATTCAAGTGAGGTTATACAGTCAAGTTTGAAATTGCTTTTTTAAGATGCTGCAATACTTTTACTGCCGTTAATACAGAAGAATAAGGCTTTCGCTACCATTCTGTTTGTATTTCACAGCTAGAAATTACGCCTTTTGTAGGAAGGGACAAAAAGTGGAATGTTTAACGGTCCCAAGCAACATACAAATACAATGTCGCTAAACCAACCAGCACTTCGCCGCTACATTGTCTTGGTTGAAGTAACAAAATCAAAAATTAAAATTTCATGGTTTTTCTAGCGTAGCGTAAAAACGGCTAACAAATTGTCTCGCGTGATCGGTGTACTTCGGTTATTCGGCTGCCATTATGGTATCTAATACCGTTCGTTGAAGATATTATAACAATTGGCTATCGATATCAAAAGTTAAGTGTAGTACTAGAACCTTTTTACTTATGGGCAATTGTTTACCATTTTCAAAAAAAGAATCCTGCTTAAGTACAAATCTGTTTTGAATTTAGAAATTACGGTAAGGAATTATAACATTCGTAACGATATGTTGTACGTTCCAACAGGCACTTCGTTAAAAAAAGTTGGTCACATGCAAAAAGTTTAAACATTTTAGATTAGTTAAGATTGTTCGTTTCCTAAATTTGTAAAGTTTTAGAACGTCTCTTGTTTGGAATACATACTGATTACTTGAAGTAAGTCCTTTAGATCGTCTACATTACTTGGCACATTTAAGATACAGATTAAAAGCATTTCAATGTCAATTAGTTCTTCATCTGTCTCTGGCAATTACTGCTTAATACACACCGAGATGTCAAACCGGATAGAGTAAAACAATATACTATTTTCCAGCACAATCCATGCTGTTTCGTATTGCACTTTATAATCAAAAAGACAAAGTTCAAATTGGCGATCACGTCTAAAGTGTGGATTAGCCGAGCCGCTCCGTGGGTTGCAATGTGCCTTTCACTCACCGGTTGTACGTACAAGTCAAGTTAGGTTTTATAAGGAATATAGAGCATCGTTTCGTTGCTTGGAATAATATCTTGCAGGTGGAAAATAGTTTCAGGACGAAATTAATATCAATAATGTATTCATAACACAAGTGTGATAACTACAGTGTAAGTGATTACTAGTATAATTTAAGTTTAGGGTTTACAATATATGAACATATATGGTTGCCGCAAAAGGTGAAATCTGAATAGACTGCATTTTCAGTGTCAGTGATTCCACAACCTTTATTTATATTATATATTAAAAGTGACATAGTTAAATTAAATGGGGTTGTTACATTTAATGCTAAATAATTGAATACTTTTTGACCCGAAATAAATGATTGAAATCAGAAAAGAAAGAATTATTTCAAATTTAAATAGGACAGAACCACACTTAGATGTCTGGCAGCTTCGATTATCTTCAACCTATAAGAAATTTAATATTGAATAAAAAAACTCTGGATTAATGAAATTTTATTTACACACATCATATATATAAGAATCAATGTGTGAGTGATGGAATATTTTTTTATTTCTCTTTTTATAACTATTCAAACAATGAAAGCAGAAAGTACTAGTTTATTAATAACTATAGAAAATTTCCTAGAAATCATAATTAATATGTAAGCTAATGAACATTCACATATTTATTTAAACATTGAAAACATGCCAAACTGGACAAATATAACACAACGAAATGGAAAACAACGAGCGTACATTATTCAACATTTCGGAAGCACACAGTGCTTTGTATTAAAACCCAACTATTAATTAAAGCTGCGCGCAGTACGTTATTGAATATAACCCAGTGCGGGTGTGCCAACAATGGGAGCTGGCTTCCGCCGATAAAACAGCTGCCGACTGTAACGTAATACAAAACACACCGCCGTAAAATACACAGATAAATCTAATACCTCGATAACAATCGAAATATTGCCATTAGTGTTTGCCGATGTAGATTCTGAGTCCAGTCAAAAGGCCGGACGGTAGTTGTAGGGCTCGCACTAATGCTGAGATCTCGGAATTGATGTCCACACCAATATCCTCAGCGAGACGAAAGCGCAGCGTCTTTGCTGGCTTGGTCACCTCGAGAGAATGGAGGGCATCGCCATGTGAAGAGATACCTGGGCCAACCGGTTGGGGCGCCCCGTGGGCCGCCCCAGGTACCGCTAGAAGGACGTCGTCGAGTCTGATCTGCGTGAACTCCAGGTCAATGACTGGCGGGAAGTGGCGCAGGATCGACAAAGATGGAGATCTCTTGTTTCGGAGGCCAAGACTCACTTCGAGTCAATAAGCCAGCGGAGTAAGTAAGTAAGTTTGCCGATGTAATGGAATCATCAAACGATGCCGGAAACAACGCGCCAGACGATTGGATGGATTTCCACTATCAATATCATTTAAGGTGTACAGTAAACAACTAAAACATAACTTTTACGATTATCATACATCGCAACAGGAAACTTGTAGCCTCCATTGTTATAGATCAGGGACACGGATAATCTTTAGTATTCCAAAAAACGCCATCTTATTGCCAATCACAGTTATTATAAAAAAGATATCTTGTGGCGGATCAAAGAGGAAAACGTTGCTAAATACAATTGCAGGCGATAGATTTTCATCATCACATACAATGGAACAAGTTACTCGATTTGACAAGCATGATTGATGTTTATTTTAACATATTATATCTTTGGATACGACAGTGACTATAACAAAATAAAATGCAGGTATGCAAATGTAATAATAATGTAGTATTGATAGGTGCTAGAAATTAAGGAATATAAAAGTAAACAATAATAGGTAATACATTAAGGAAAAAAAGTTTTTTTAAAAAGTGACTTAAATCATTCAAGTTATTATACTGTTCCTGTTATTGTGGAAATTGGCTAACACACATACCTATTTCAGTCAATAAGGTAAAGCATTCTTAGATTATTTCTATGATTCTAATAAATGCAATGACAATATGTTTTTTATACGGTATTACCGTATAAAAACTATTATCTACATGGTACTTATAATATACCACTAATAATACAAATACTTGTTAGTCCTACAAGAGGTTGTGAGTTACCGGACAAGAAATATTTAGTAAGTTTGTAAGTTGTATGTGATCCAAACCTCTTATTTCTCTTAACACAATACAGTTAAGACCACAAACTTCAGAAATAATTGGTCCATAGTTTGATTTACAGACAACGAACTAATGCTCCGGCTCGAAAACTTCGCTTCTGAGCAAAATGTCAACAAACAAATCCAAGAACCTTAGCAGAGAAATACTCTCGAAGATTGTGCACGCAATTTATTGAACTTTCTCGCATCGATTTCGAGACGAATCTAACCACGACCGTTTGATAAATTGCGTACGGTTCAGTATCAGAGGAATCTTACAATTCCTTTATGGGTTTGGACGAGAAAATTTCAGCTATGAGACGTGTAATACTTACAAGTCAGTTGTATCTGCAGTAACGTAGCCTGATTTTAATGTACTTTATTTAATGTACATATTAGTAGAGACCACCTAGTTACAGCTACACATATTTTCATTTTTTGTTTTGTAAAATTAAAGGGTTTTAAAATATGACACATACGAGGATCTTTTTTGTATGCAGTATTAACCATCAATCAAAAATTACGAAATAACGAGAACATAAACATTTTACGAAAATAATTGAATCTGGCAATACTGGATCGTACGTTAACGTAGCCGGTAAGGTAAATTGGATCCTGAGGGATTTAGCAGCGCGTTCGCGCAAACGCGCGGTTCAAGCCGAAGCGTAAAATATTCACAGTCTTCAGCGAATGCGTTTAAAAGACGACGGAATAGTAACGTTGGGGAGATGTTTATCTGAAGTTTAGGAGTACCCTAATTTTTGCACATTTTTGAAAAGTACACTGGTAAAATGATTATTTGGTTGACCTTATAAATTATTTTTACGTGAAATAGACTCACATTAAATGACACAAAAAGTGTAGATGCATAATATAAGAACAAATGAACTATATAAAGCGCTTTAATCATATTACTTTATATCCTCAAGGACACTGGTTTTGACAGATTATTTCAATTACACATCTTGTATTCCCTTTTATAAGCATATATACAAAGATTTCAAAGTTCAAACTAGACACACCAATACATTTTAAATTGCAACATAGTAAGTGAATCCAACGGCATTTCAAGTGTTCTTTTCGGAAGCGCCTGTATTTCCGAACGATTTCCCACCGTCAACGAACCAAGGAGCGACAGCAAAACGGAACGCATTCGCAAACAAAAAGTAATCGAGCAGTCAGCAGGCAAAATGTATTTTGTTATTTATTATTCACTTGATGAAAACTGGAAAGCGGAATAACCCGTCAACTCGTACGTGACATCGCAGGCTTGGCCCATCTCCTAGGAAGCGGCATATGCTTTCTTGTTGTAATCATTGCTATTGCGAGCGAGCGTTCCGATTTACGTAACCTCACATTCGAGTTCTACTTCACTGTTTTTTTTTTCAAAATAATGATAAAAAGCGAGGTTGAAGTATAATCTGAATTCATTCACCATAATAGATACATTTTTATTTTATAAAATTTCAAAAACTCTTCTTGATAATTTAAGTGTATAGACAGTAAAAAGATTATTTCTTTTTGTACGAAGGTTTACTGTTCATTCGAATTATATAATCAACCTTAAAGAATAAGTTTATGGGAATCAAAAAACTGTCCTATCATTTTGAATCATAAAAATTAGTTCGTTCATTAAAAGTTACACAAATAAATACTTGTTTTACTATTAAACTTCATGTATCATATCTTCTCATCCGCTTCTTTATTGTGTTATCATTTTACTAACATAAATTCACTGCACTAACATAACGGGTGTCATTGACACATTGCAATATTATGTAATCATTGTTTTAAGATTTACATACATGCGATTCGAGTCATACATCAGGTTTTCCAGATTTTTGAACCGAATGCATTCGATTACCTTTACATATCGTTTATCAGACAATTAGTTGTAAAGTACAAACATTTTTTAAATCCTGATGCCATTGACATTACAGGTACACAACAATGGAAATCTGAGAACAATTAAAAGGTTTTTGTGCGAAAAACTTAAACTTACAAGATAATAAGTAGATAGATAGGTACATTGTGTGAGTGAAAACGTGAACACGACAGAATAATACAAGATAGTAATCGGTTTGATGCCTATCTAAATACAATAGAATTCTTATTCTAAAATGGCGGAAGCAACGAGTCCATTAATATTGATAAAATCGATATTGACACACAGATTATGAAAAATATTTCACAGAACTAACTGGCAAAGTAAACATCATCTGAAAACATAGTTGCAAAATGATCCAGAAAAAAATTGTAAATTATTTAGCAAATAAACTTGGGACGCCAGATTCGACTGTTTTTTTAGTATTTTCCCGGGAACATTTTAATTAGTTCCATATTAAAACTAAGCATTAAAATACATAAATGCAATAAATTTTCAAAAAGAGGGTTTATTTGATATGCTATAATCTCACTAGGAATATAGATATTCCTGATTTTATTTTCGAGAGAGCTTTTCCAGCCCTCAAAAGGCCTGCAGCAGAAATCTATGAAAACGACAGCGGCAATTGCGAGAAAAATTTTATTACCGTCGTAGTAAATACGTAGCTACGAGTATAATAAAATATTTTAATTTCCGATGCCGTTGCATAGAATAATCACAACAATAGACTTAGCTTGCTTATGTAGTTACTTTGTCTTAATAACTCGACTTCTTTGGTGTTCATAGTTGTTATTGTTATCGTAATTTGATCAAATAAACAATATGAAATGTTGAATTGTAAAGGTTTATTTTAGTCCCAGTAAGAACTTATTTATTTAACAATTAATAACTTAATTATTTTCTAATCAGCTTCTGGCATAGCCATCTCAGCCAACCCGCCATTATATCATTATTGAAGAAATTACTTTATAAGTATGCTTACGTATTGTATTAACACGATGCGATGAACTACATTATTGAGTTAGATGAGTTTAGAATACTAAATTCTCGTATTTATGTACTATTGTTAATACGGATTTTTAATGAATTAGTCGTATCAGTTACATTGTAAACAATGTAACTGATACGATGAATGTAGATTCCTGAATAAAATAAATCCAAAAGTATATTTTTATATATATTGTTATCAGATAACCAATAATCATTTCGATATTTGACTCACTTGAGGTTGTTTTGAGGCCAGTGCTGCAACTTCGTAAATTAGTTTTAATGTTAGTAGTACTCACCGGATGAGAGGAATTTATGTAGGTTAGATGAAAATACCGGAAAACAAACAAACCTGTAACAAAGAAAATGTTTATTATTAACCGGAAATCAACGTTAATTATAATATACCATATGTAACTTCTAATATTTGTAAATTTTTTAATGCATGAAATATGTATTATTTGTTTTAGAGAAGTCAAAAAATGACGACAAATTTATTACTCTTTTTGGTTTTGATTGTTATTTTATGACATACAATTAACGCAAAAAGTTTTTTTGTGCTGATATAAATATACAACTCAATGACTTAAACAATAAGGAGAATTGGTCTAGAACAAGAACTATTGCAAATTCTTGAGCTCTTCAGACAACTATGGATCTACTTGAAGTTCCTAGTAAGTCAGTACTCTAAAAGTATCAACAAAGTGATTTAGAACGAGATTGAAGACTCTCACTTTTGAACTTTAAGACAGGGTTACCAACTGCCGTCATCTTCTACTTACACATTTAATACTGAATAGAGTTTTCAAAACCTTATAAGGCCATAAAAAAATAATAAATAGTTACGCTCAATATAAACCCGTGATAAAATAAGCTCACAATATTAAAGGGAAACGAAACTCAATAAGAAGATTTCAACAACGTGAGTCAAAAGTTCAAAACTGATTATATAGTTTCTACTAAAATGTTTATTGTTGTGCTAAAACTATCAATTCAAGCTAGCCCCGGACCCGGTTCAGGAAACTGGGGGGTTACAAAGTTATGTCTTCTAAAACCTACTCAAATGCGTTGAAAAAAACTCAATCTTTAGACTTGAACTAATATCGAAATCACGAACTGACCAAATTAATTGAATATAAGTATATACACATATATAAAAATATAGTTAGTCTAGCAAATCCGTAAGTAGCCCTGACACAAAGCAATGTTGTTAAGCGCTTTCTCACGGTAGCCGGCGTCACACTGCGACACCGTTTGCCGTAATCACGTCGGTCTCAATCAAGGGATTTGTGTTATTTCTTTTATTGTTTTCTAAACTATTTTCTGAAGACCAAAGAAAGGCAAATTATTTTTTATAAAATTCCAGAGATTCAAAGAACTGCTAAGCATAGTTCCATATTCAATGACGGCAACTATTGCACAGATCAATTTTTAGAGCCCGCGTTTTTCTGCGTTTTTGCGACACGGGACCGCCAAGTGCCGTTAAAAAAAGTTAAGGATGGTGCAAGTATAATTAAAAATTGCAAACAACCTATTATGTAGTAAGAATCTACTTGGTCAAACGTTATGGTTATGGTTATGTTTTCGCATATAAACATCTGTATGTTAATGTGTGATTGTATAAAAATATTAGACACTTTGGTATTATAAATACAGTTTGTTAAATGGTCCTAAGTCACGTTATCTATATTTCACGTTATCAGTAGAAAGTAACACTCAATGAAAATAAAATTGGTAGATATAAAATACCTACTCATACAAGACACCTGAAACAAGGTCTATCTCAGGTAAATAAATTGGATGATCCTCTTTGGTCCTTCTCGTATTTCTGTCCTAATTTATGCTTGTAGTTCAGGCGACATCTAGCGGTGGAGCATCGACCTTAGTTACCGGTTTGCCGACGCGGTGCAGTCTCGTGCGCCCGCGCATCCACCTTGCCCGTAACTATGCACGCTCTGATTCTATTGTTTACAAGAGCAACACCGGCGTTTACCATAGCGGTAAATGAAAGTTCTTTCATAAGGCCGCAGCTTTTGTTGTGGTGTGAATAGGTGCTATTGGGCGCGGCACTGGCGAATATGTAGGCATTGTTTAAAACCTTATCGATCTACCTTTGTCCGGGGAGAACTTTAATAGATTCATCTTTTTTGGTCATCAGGTGTATAGAATCGATCACAATGACATGCTGATTGAAATATCAATGGTGATGGGCATAAAGTAAAATACTTTCATTGGAAAGAACTAAACAGCTCTAGTTAAAAAAAAACAGGCTAATTCTCAGCAAAATATTGTAAACGGTTTTGAGGATTCCTAACCGTTTCAGATTTTTGTAAACTTTTACGGCTTCGGAAATACACTCAGAGCTGAAAACATAATAATAGGACGGCAACGCAAATTGTACAGCTAAACACGCGTGATCGTTCCACCACCGTGAGCCCAACTGTTACAGCACCAGCTGAGAAAACTATTTACATAATATCACAAATACATTTCACATTGCGTCATACCATTCAATAAAATATTGCAGGTGTATTGAATGAGAACTCTATGAAATCGATTTTGTTTGGAAGCGTCGCAAAACGAAATGCGTTCCGTTGTGCGCCTTATGGAAATTTGGATGACATCACAGATCCGTAAGTAAGTAGTTACTTTACAGATTTGGAGAAAAAATGAATGAAAGGCTATATACTTTTACTTCTTTTGCGGTTATTAGGAAAATGGGATGTTAGCAAAGTTTTACGGTCAGTATTTTTGTTGGTGTTTAAACGCAATAGCCGTTACGTAGGTACTTGCCATGAAAGCTCCAATGAATCAATAATTTTAGAATAAGTTCATACATCGTTTTCATTCTTATTAGGTCGTAAACTCGGTGTGCCGGCAAATATTGTCCCGAGAAATAGGACTGTTATGCACTTTCATGTTTCGGGATAGGAGCACGTTAGCTAGTAAAATTATCGGTTCTTTGATATATAACACCGATGACAGGCGCCGAATTGATGGAGAATAATAACTGTCTTTCATTTATCATCATTTAAGCGTCCTGACCGTCCACATATTTAATAAAAAAGTTTGAAAGAAAGCTCGTTATTTGAAGTCAAGAACTAAAATAACTGCATCGCCAAATATCAAGAGCAAAAACGCAAACACCAGTTAAGAACAAAGGCCAATCATAATCGAAAGGACTGGAAGAAGCCTTGTTTTCATGGTTTCCACGATGTATGTAGCGTGTGTAGACACACTTGCATATTCCATCCTTTTCTTTTTAATCCCTTTGCATGGGTGTGAAGAGGACAGACGTTTGGGTGATGTTTTGTCCCTCCAGTCCTGCAGGAACAGGTTTCAAATTGAGGCTAATACTTAGTTTTCATTAACACGGTGAGCACGAAACGTTATATTTGGCATAACTGGGCAGTTATGGTTAAACGCTTTATAATAAGAATAGGCCGAATATTTTTATCTTGGTAAGTTAGTTAAAATCCCGACTAGCTTTAAACTCAAAGACTTTACAAACGTTAATAAATTGGTCAAGGTTTAAATACTTTATGCTAACTGACATACCCATAAAATTTTAAAAAACAAAGTACCACTGGCGCCGTAACCATCATAATTTTCAAGATTTCCAGTTACAATGGAATACTTACTACGAGTAATATTTGTCACTAAAATTATCTGTTGTAAAAAAAACAATGGAACACTTTTCTGTACATGTTTTAAATGCTTATCAATACTACTCAGTATTGGACTCAAGACCCTAAAAGAAACAATGTTTGTTGTATATCAAACACTTAACCAAGAACGATAATTGGCCTTCCCAGACACCTCTAAGCTTCAGCCTTGAAAGAAGTATAAAACATTAGCAACTTCGATAACTATGAGAATGGAAACGGCTATAAAGGTCATTATTGCACTGAGTAAAATCACTTGAACATTGTTTATGACAAAGTGCCAGTGGCAGGTAGGCGGCTATTGTGTTCAATTGTAAACAATCTTCAGTCTAAGATGGCACAATGATGCTATATAGAGTGAGATACACATTCCGTATTCCAGAACTGTGAATACTTGCCTATTACGTAACAAATAACAGCACAATGTATGTTATGTAATACGTGTAGTTCTTACCTATGTAGATACATTATCATATCTTTTGAAAGTTAATTACTGATGTACGCAGTATATTTGTGTAATTTCTATTATGTATTTCAAACGGAACATGTTCCGTTGTTCAATATAAAACAAATATACTTACTATTTATAAGTTTTATGTAACCTATATTCAAGCTTCTTGTTTTTAAATTTAAATATACATGTACCTAATCATCTTTTTATTTGCGTTTTTCTTGTGAAGTAGGGTAGCCTTCATAATTTTTTGCGTCATGACAATCTGTCCAGAGATGTCGGGTCGGTTAGATCCACTTTAAGTAACCCCGAATTAACTATTTTTGATTATAGAGACAATCAAAAATAGTTAACCATAATATATCATCATCATCAGCTCATTAAACGTCCCCACCGAGGAGCACGAGCCTACCCGTATAGGGTGATTAGGCCTTAGTCGTCCACGCGGGCCTAATGCGGATTGGACGACTTTACACACAACCTTCGAATCTCTTCGCAGGCGTGCCATAATATATTGTAAGAATAGTTATTAATAAATAATCCATCAACAGTACATCCAAACATTACATTATTTATTAAACGTTCAACAAATTTCAGCTTTCTAGCACTTCAGGACTTCTTCCTTCTTAAACATTTTGATTATAATTAAACAGACAAACAGACCGATGGACATACAGGCGAAAAATTTCAAAAATGTTTTATTTTGGAATGTATGCTAGGCTGTGTTTTATTTATATATGTATAAATTAAATTGCAATTACGAAATTAAATTTATTTTATTTGATATTTAAGTTTGCGAACATTGTCAAACAAAATGTTAGTCATACAAAAAATTCGTAACACAATTCAAAAGACTCGCGTACTATCTATTCTAAAAATCGGCTGATTTTAAACGAGTGTAAGCAAACTTCAATACCAGATATCCTGCGTTGAACAATGTTATTGTTGAGTCGATTTCATAGGCTGTTGTAGTGAGGGGCGCATTTCTATAGCAGGTATGCAATCCCTTGTCAAACTTGGACCGTACCACCACACGTGTCTGTTCGAGCCATAAATCAAAGCAGGCTCACACTGTCACATACTATCTTAGAGTTGAGCTCTGTAGTGGCAGGGCACAATAGTTTAGAAAGTTTTAATACAATAGATGAATCGTGTCGTACGCGTAGGTTTTAAGACCTAATTTGATATGCCTTTATGAGCTGACTACAATCCTGTATGAGCTGTCAAACCCAGGATATTAATGTTTTATTTCACATGCTATCGTTTAATTGATTAGATGTTTGAGGTGAAATGATTTAGATATTCATAATATTTTTAAATCTTTACCTAGTGAATTAATTTAAATGTAAACCATAAATTAATGATATGGTTTGAATAATGTTAGTCTCAAAAAAGATCGTTACAGTTACTTACATGAGAACACAATAGCACTAATAGTAATACTACATACGTTATGGTCTATATATGTCAAGTTGGATATCCATATTGCCATTTTGCAATGCCATAGTGCTTTTACTTGAACAAAATCTAACGTGCATAAATATACCAGTATCAGCCATATAATGCGGTGGTAACTTTTTAATATTAAGTGATCGAGTTAAAGAAATCAAATATTGAAATTATATTACCGGTTAATCTTGACTAAACACCCTCTGAGTCATGCCCTTTGTTATTGATACAAAAACCAGTTCGACAAAGAAAAAATGATGCACCATGCTGACCCGAGTTGGTGCAACTTAGATACGTTAAATATGTCGTTGTGTGGGTGAGAAGTGTATGGTGTGTTCGCACACCACCAGATTGTACGCCAAGACCGGTGTGTGAGTGAAACGAGTCGTAACCTGTTCAATGTGGTTGAATGAAGAGTGGCTCAAGAGGTAAGCTACTTTCTACCGGTCGGTCCACGCGCTCCACGTGATTTTACTGTTTATATGCGTTCGCCAATTTGAATTAAAGGCATTGGTTAAAGCGAATTTAGCGAGCACCGTATGATAATGTCAGATATCTTGTTGAAAGGTCTGGGACGAGCGGGTAAATAAACTATACGAATTTCCTGTCCCGGAAATTTGTACCCGGCAGTTCCAACGAGGTTTGATCACATCCAATGTGCAAAAATCTTTTAACTTCAAAAACGTACTGGGAGAAAACTAAATGGTTTCTTTACTAGGAAACGATAGACTACAACATATTACTTTTATTGAATGTTGATAACTGTAATATAATGTTACTATGCGATTAAATTGTAATACATATAATATAGATATCTTTGTAATTACATAATGAAAATCTTTGCAAAATGAATAAGTAAGTTTCATAAAACTTTTATTCTTCAACTAGCTTTTGCCCGCGGCTTCGCTCGCATTAAATTCGGTTAACACGGTACTTTCATTTATCACTATACATAGGATTTCCCCTCCCTCAAACTTTAAAGGTTTCGGTCAATAACAGATTTTTTTTTTAGCAAAAAAAAAGTTATAGTGAGCTAACCTTAAAAGATAGACATATGCTGTCGCGGACTTTTTTGTAGACCTTTAATAATACTCTCATACATGACTTTTGTGTAACTTTAACCGTTTACGCAGCGTACGCAGCGGAAGCTCCAAGTGTGAAAAAATACCCCGATTTTGAAACATTCTTCATTGCTGCTCCGCTTCTATCACTCTTAGCGTGATGATATATAGCCTATAGCCTTCCTCGATAAATAAGCTATCTAACATTGAAAGAATTTTTCAAATCGAACCAGTAGTTCCTGAGATTAGCGCGTTCAAACAAACAAACAAACAAACTCTTCAGCTTTATATATTAGTATAGATATATAGATTATGAGATTTACGTATAATTGACATTTTGCAAACATAAATTCAGTGACGGAAATATAAAATTTACGAAATAGAATATTCTTGTATTTGGTCCTTTTTGGTTGAAAATATAATATTCTTGTATTTGATCCTTTTTGGTTGAAAATAAATTTATTCAATTGACTTGCATTGAACTTCGATATTAGCTTACAAAGCCTGATTTAGGTATTCAATTATGTCACTTGAGCAATCAGTTCAGTCTTGCACAAAGGACACCTTAAACTTAAGGAAACAATACAAACATTATATAACACTATTTCAATAGATCCCTACGAATTCGGTCACAGTGTGCCGAGTTTGAAGGGACGATTTTTTGCGGAGGTGTAACACCCAATATGCGATGCTTAATTCGGACATTGACTTGGTCAAATTGGATGGGGTGGAGGGACACAAAGGATCCAGTCCGCGCCATTAGGACCCATTGATACAGAATCCCGTGAGATGAAATATATGAGGGGTGTTTGGAAATCCGGCAAACGCGTACCTACGGTTCCGCCCGCAGTCTGGTATACAAAATGTAATGCGATATAGGTACATCGATAGACGGTGTGTTTGGTTATTTACTGAATATTGATGACGGCCTCTATTAAAGACCAGAAAAGTCAATAAAGACAAGATAGTTCATTAATTGGACGCATTCTTTCTTCTTTAAAGATATATGTATATTTGTCAACTAATAATTATTATGTATGAAAGTAACATATGGTTAATTATTATTTGAGGAACGACTCCTTGTTATTTTTTCTGCACACGTAAGTGTGAGGTTTGTACATCACACAATATAATGAATTAGTTGAGTACAACGTGAAATTAGGGATCCTGTGGATTAGATTTGGTAGCCTGTGAAATTTAACTTGATAATTAAATTAAAAACGTTATAGTGACGTTAGTAATGTACAAAAGTCAAGCACACAATTTGTACTTATTATTTATGATTAATCGATTCTTAATGAAATAAATATGTTTCTTATTAATGAAAAGGAAGGCGTGTAAGTGCAATTATATTTATTTTGTAGGTAAAATTTGAAAGAGATGCTGCTAATTCGATTAAATTTAATTCATCCATTTATGTATTTTTGTACTTGATACATTATATTTATCTTTCAAGGAATTAGAATTTTTAGAGGATGTGACGAGCATTAACTTATATTAAGATTAAGGGCAGGAACGGATAAAGCTCTGACTAACCGTGAATACTTGCTGGCTTGGCGACTAAGTTCCAAAACAATAACTAGCTTTCCAAATAGATCTAGTCCAGCAGTGGGCTATAAAGGCGAGAGTGATGTATTTAATTTTCATAGTATACAAAATGTACTACAAAACTTCGAACCCAAACAAAGTGTCCACAAAATAACATGTATAGCACGCTTTATCAAATATATTCGCAGAGTCGAGTATTCATTCCCGTAGACGGGATCCACCCTTTGCCATTCATCGAAGTCTATTCGTGCATAAACAGTTACTTACTTATATGTTCGAATAAAAGTATATAATATGGCGTACTTATAGCTACAACATAGTAGCAGTTCTGCTTTTGAAAGAATAAAAATATTATTTAATACAATATGAACCAAATAAAAATAAAAATGTATCTATAGATCAACAGGACTCCTATTGTTCTGCTTGTGAAACGCTTAGATACCGTCAAGAGCTAAAATAAATTGAATTATTTCAGACATAGTTATCAATAATACGAGTACAACTATTCAAATAAAGCCTAACATAAGTAGCCATCTTTTTTGTTAGATCTTTCCAACTTGTTCGTAAAATATTATTTATCTAGACAGATATCTTTTTACGTAGTTGTATATTTAAATCCGAATGTATTGTTAAATGTCTTTTAGGTATAATTAAAATTTCATTATTAGTTAGACATATTGCCTAAGTTTAAACATATCATTGTTATGCACCGACAATGCCAATACCCAGAATTAAAATAAATAAAACTGGCTTCGTGGAGTCGTTAATTGAATTCTAAACTTGAACACACTCGACCTCATTTGGGCCACAAAAGTTAATTAATTCGCCTGGTTCGCGTGGTCGCTTGCACTCCTACCTACAAACGAACATAGCACACACGTTGTTCTAAATACAATCTAATGTTTATGGTAATCTACAAATTATTAGTTTGTTTCGTTGAACAAAACTAAATGTATCTCAATAAGGGTATTAAAAAGGCGTGGTTTCAAATCATTGTTAACAGTAAAGAATATCTTATCTTCATGCAACCTATTGGATCCCACTGCTGGACCTCCCCTATTTTGCACCAGACATCCCGGTCCTCTGATTTCCTCATCCAGCCTCCACCAACGATATTTTGCAAATTGTGGTTCATCGGAGGCGTAGAACTAATAATGAAATAGTTATTTCTTTTTACATGCAAACTAAGCCTAATTCAGTTTGATAAGGTAAACAATTCTAATTAAAAAACAAATACCTTTACTTTATTCACAAAAACCAAAACTCGTGATAGATTTACACAATGACAGTACCAAATAATTATGATGTACCCAATTGAATTTAAGGGCCCTTTATTAAATCAAAGGGAGCGCGTGCTTCAAACTAGCTGGGAAATGCTTTAATAAAACATACAGCCCAATTGTTGAAATAATAAGTGGGGAAACTATAAAAATGATTGGTCCCCAAAGGTCACACGAACATAAATTACGTTATCCCTGCGAATAAAATACACATAAATCTTTCTCTTTAATCATTTGATATGCGTTTTATTACTTAGATTAAAATTAAATCATAAATTTAATGTACGTATCATGTTTAAAAGTAGTTGTGAAAATTATTTAAAAAAAAAATAGAATATGTGTGTTTTAAAATCACTCATATTTGTATAATACGAATCACACGTGTTATTTGAAATTGATTCCCTAATCATAATATTCTAATCCTTTTTCTTTACACCATCATTGTAAAACGAACAAAAAGATTCAATATTCACACAATAATTATACAATGTTTTCACACAGAATATGAATTCTTAACAGCTCCAAGCCTAGCAGGTTTAATTTGAAAGCTTTTGTTTTAAAAGTTGTTTTTGTTTATTTTGTATACCTGAGGGGGACATTTGGTGAATTTTGCATGAGTTAGAAATCTCACCAATTTCTTCCAGTTATATTTACTTTGTTACTAAATAACTTTGAAGATTAAGAACTTTAATTACTAAACATTATGATAAGACGGCGAATCATAAATCCACTTCAGTGTGATATTGGCTCATGTGTGATAGGCGATAACTGCGATTTACACATGATATATGCTGGTGCTGCATTCGAAAATAAGACTCCCGTATTTATGTTAAAAAAGGTTAAAATTATTGAACTCATTAAGGTGGCGGGTAGCAGATTGATGTCAACTACTAGGGGATCGGTTCGCATAGAAATCATTAGGGAAGACCTTCGTTCAGTAGTGGGCATTTCAGGCTGTAACGTAGATAATGATGATATAAGAGCAGTACTTTGCATGCGGACAGACTTGAGCTTTATACAACAAAAGTCGTTGGCTCGATGTGAAGAACCGCCTTGCCCTGTTCAAGACGCCCAACTTATTGCTAGCTTGTTTGGCTTTATACTCTTAATGACGTTTGAATTAGATCTTGTTAGAAATTTCAATGCTGAAGATTCTGATACTATATGCTTCTTAGCGAGATTCTCCTTGAAAACTGGGCGCTGCGACAAAATTATCTTTATTTGCAATGAATGCGCAAACTTGAGTCTTTGTCGTATTAAACTCCACTAGATTTCGTTGAAGCCATTCAGAGACAGTAAATCTATACATATAAATAAAATTCGAGTGTCTGTTTCATCTGTTTGTAACATTAATTATTTCCATTTAATACGAATACAACGAATAATAAATAGTTAATATTTTTTTATTAAATAACGAATTAAATGAACTAAAATAATGAACTCAAGTCTGATGACATCCAGGATAAACACAGAAGCTACGTTTTACTGCGGAAAAATATCTTATCATCATCATCGTCAGCTCATTAAACGTCCCCACCGCAGGGCACGACCTACCCGTATAGGGTGATTAGGCCTTAGTCGTCCACGCGGTCCCATTGCGGATTGACCGACTTCACGCACAACCTTTGAATCTCTTCGCAAGCGTGCGCAGGTTTCTTCACGATGTTTTCCTTTACCGTAAGAGCCGTAAATATCTTATACCATGAGTAAAACTGTGAGGCACAGCTAATAACAAATCAATACCCACTCCATGAAGAGCGTCGGTGGCTCAGTGGTGTGGACCGTCGCCTTGCTACCGGGAGGGCTGAGGTTCAAATCCCGACACGTACCAATATATTTTCGAATTTTCGAAAAAATATATGTACGTTATCCGACGCTCTTACGGTGAAGGAAAACATCGTGAGGAAACCTTCATGCACGCCTGCGAAGAGATTCGAAGGTTGTGTGTGAAGTCGTCCAATCCGCACTGGGCCCGCGTGGACGACTAAGGCCTAATCACCCTATACGGGTAGGCTCGTGCCCCTCGGTGGGGACGTTTAATGAGCTGATGATGATGACCCACTCCATACCCTTTTTTTGATACAATGTATTACATATAATATAGAATTTATTAAATTTAATGATCATTCCAAAAATAAAATAGGGCTTTAATTATTTGTTGGATATTTTGCCCGGTATTATTTGATAAGCATTGTCCAGACATACTTTCCTCAAGGGTACCGAGTATACAACATAATTACATGTATATTGTGGTTTTCCTTACCAACTACTATAACAGTTTTCCAAAAATCATTGCCTGTGTTGGGTAAATGGATATATATGGTTTCGAATAATTGCGATCATAGGTACGTTTGTTTAAAAATAATAAGTGTACGTTAAAAGTAAATGTCTTTGTCTTACAATTCGACATATGATGCGAAATTGCAGAACAAAATAGTCTTTCTGTGCGTACAGATCGCGTTAATACCTGCACAGGATATTCAAAATATAAAAATAAACCAACATTAATAGTCAAGTAGGTAAGAATGTTGACTTAAAATTACTGCTCAATACTAAGTCTTGTAACTTCAAATTTAGCTCAAAATTACATCCATAACACAAAAAAATATCTAAGCTGTAGACTGCAAAGTAACCTCAAACGTTGTTCCAAAAAAATAATTAGTTTTTATATTACTCTAAATATACTTTGGTCAAAAAAAATACATTGAAACAATATCTTTTGTAAGAGATACTCAATCCATAAATTAGTAGTAATGGTACCTAGATATCTTCAAACTATTAACCATTTACTTAAACGTTCATCTTATCAAAACTAGCTCCATTAATCTGCATAAAAATAACATTAAGTACAACAATAGGAATTTAATTAAAGCAATGATAACTGTCAACCGTGCACCCCTCATATTTCCTGAGGGTTGTAATACAAAACAAGTTTGGAGCGATGCTAACGGACCACTTCTGTTGATGAAAATTCATCTTTAGCTAAATAAATATAGAAGCTATTTTCAAATGCCGAAATAGGAGGAAGACTATACTTCATATCCCATGGGGATGAGGACGGCTTGAAATAGCCTCCAGCCCCATGATTATCGCCCATTCCCACCCTGACCATAGAGATAAGAGATTTTTGGTTTGAGCTTTTTTGTTTGGAACGACTGATAGTATTTTTATCGACCGGCAGAGAACATGGTGATATCCCTATAAATTTAAATCTTTTTTTTATGTTATAAGTGTACAGGACGGTCTAGACGCTCACCTGATGGTAAGTGATGCGCCAGACCATGACAGAGCGGCATTAAAGGAGACCAACAACTGACAGACAGTTATTATCCTCATGAATGCCGCACTGCGCCCGTCACCCGAGACAAGATGTTAGGTCTCTTATACCCGGTAATTTCACCAGCTACAGTGCCCTCATCCCAAAACACAAAAGTGCATAACAGTCCTGTTTCACGGGACGATATCTGGCACTGCG
>PQWD01003899.1:41859-53688 GCA_019425675.1 Leucinodes orbonalis | reverse complement strand
CATTGCCAGAGTGTCATCCCGTGAAACAGAAGAATTTTGCAAATTCTGTATTTCTGGAGTACGGAACTGTAGGTTGTAAAATTACCCGGAAAATGACCAATTATCTTCATCTCGCATGGCGGCACAGGGTAGTGTTAACAGAAAATAATGACTACCCGCTATTATCAATTTCCTTCACACTTGTTAAGATTATTTCTTACGTAATTTTTTAATGTGAGTTTGTCATTACATAGTAAGATTTCTTGTTTTATTGTAAATAGAAAATTAAATTTTATATTTAACAGTAAAAGATGGCGCCTTTGTCAAAAATGTATTTTTTTGTAATTTAGTTATAATGTACTCACTAGATGCAGTCCTGGATTAACCCTTAAGCAAATTAAGCACTAGCTTAGGCCCCACGTCCAGGGGGCCCCCGACGAAGCACAAAAAAATGAACAAAAGGTTTACTGGAAATCATCATCAGTGAAGTGTCCGTAAAAGCCGCAAGGCGCATTTATTTTGTAAATAATCAAATATAGGTACTTTAGTTTTTTGCGGCACCTACTCCACTTCCAAGTACGTTTAATATATATTCATCTTATTTACAAAATACTAATGTTTCAATAGTAACCTATGCGCGCACTGCGATTATGTTCGGTGAAAAATAATTTTATGCAAAATCGACTTGCGTTTTTTCGTAGTGCGCGGATTCGAGTATGTTACTCTTGTTTTTTTTCGTGTAGTTTTTTTAAAGACAAATTCTTGTTCTTTTCTTAGCGAGTGGACTGACCCCACACAAGTCCCTGTTCAGAGTTTTGAAACCACTTCACGGCCTTGACGCGGTTTTTGATTAACGACCATTCGAAGGCGGCCGGACCGACGGCTAAACGTGCCCTCCGAAGCACGGAATCGTCTTTCTTTTAGGAGAACAGGTGATATAGCCTGCAATTGTCCTAACCTAACTGACAAAACTAACACTCACAAAGTGAAAAATCATTACCTATGTTGTCAACTACTGCGCTATACTACTAATTCCTGTTGACATACTGACAGGGGGGCCCCACAAGTGTAGATTGCTTAGGGCCCCGAGTAGTCTTAATCCGGCACTGACTAGATGGCACTATTCTTAGTACATCGCGGTGTGTTTCCCGAAAAGGGTTAAATAACGGCGCCAATTTAAAATACTGTTTCTATCAATTTGACAAAGTTTATTATCTATACTCTAAACTAATATATAAAGCTGAAGAGTTTATTTGTTTGTTTGAACGCGCTAATCTCAGGAACTACTGGTTCGATTTGAATAATTCTTTCAGTGTTAGATAGCTTATTTATCGAGGAAGGCTATAGTCTATATACCATCACGCTACGAGTAATATAAGCGGAGCAGCAATGAAGAATGTTTCAAAATCGGGGGTATTTTTTCATACTTGGAGCTTCCGCTGCGTACGCTGCGTTAACGGTTAAAGTTACACAAAAGTCATGTATGAGAGTATTGTTCTGCTTTAATGGTCTACAAAAAAGTCCACGACAGCATATGTCTATCTTTTAAGGTTAGCTCACTATAACATATTTTTTGCTAAAAAAAACTGAAATTGACTTTTAAAGTTGGAGGGAGGGGAAATCCTATGTATAGTGATAAATGAAAGTACCGTGTTATCCGAATTTAATGCGAGCGAAGCCGCGGGCAAAATCTAGTATAAAATACAACCAGTCAACCACTACATTACCTGTTTTTATTACAATTCTCCATACTTTAAAACTTAAACAACACTGCATCTATCATGGTCAGGGGTATTATTTACCAACATGTAAGCAAACTGACCGTCCCATTCACTCAATTTCATTTAAAAAAATGAATATCTCAGCGGTACATAACCTTTTATTGTAACACCATTTTTGTTCACCATCATTTTGGATACCACTGGTCTTGACAACCCATTTGGTGTAATGGTTGAGACGTTGGCTACTACATCAAGGGCATGCATAAACATGTCTGTTTGTATTGGTCTGGGTGTTTTTTTTGTATACTATGTACCTATTTATCTTGCAAATATATGAAAGTATGATTATCCCTCATTTATCACCCAAATTACGAAAGGTAAGTTTGGCACTAGATGGCGCTGTGTATGATGGATATTGATTATTATTTATTATCGTCGTATGAAATACTCTTATGTCTGTGATTGGAATATAAATTAGGGTTCCACTAAATTATAATAGCAATTCGTGACATCGCCATCCTTTCAAGTAGAAAATCCGAAGGCCAAACAAAATGCGAAGTCGTAACGAAGGTGTGTGCCGGAACGCACCCATGCATTACCTTTTACAAATAGACGCACCAGTGTTTCCGAACTATCGATAGTTCGACTATCGATAGTTGACCTTGAACATCATGTATGAAAGAAAGAAAAAATCTTTATTCAAATAAATCTGTTACAGACACTTTTGAATCGTCAATTGTTATTATTATCATATTTTTTGGTGACTCTACCATATACTATCGATAGGCCTAAAAAGTATCAATAATAATGATAGCTTAGTTTAACGCAATAGTTCCGTTACTCAGCAATATCGATAGTACTTTAGCTCAATATAGTTAGGCTGGGCGGTATTTGGCAAGTTACGTCAGGTCTTCCCATCGATGCTTAAAGACAAAAGTATTTGAGCAATGTACTAACATACGTAGATGAGACATAAACACTGACTGTGGGATTGGTTCACAAATTTAAAGTTACTCAACGGACAATGCAGTGAACTATGCTTGGAGTCTATCTCAAAGAAAAAAATCATTAATTATGTTATCCGCCAGAGAAATTATTTTACTGCCATAGCTCCCAGCAAGTTCAAATGTCAGTGGACTGGTCTTGCATGCCGTTGGAGCAGACGAGTTTTCGAGTGGAGACCGCGTCTTGGCAAGCTGAGCGAAGAACGCCCTCCGGCCCGATGCACTGATGACTTGCGAAAGGTCGCTATTAGAGGCTGTATAGGAAAGGCGGAGAACCGGGATATATCTTGTGCAAATGATCTATCTCAATGCACTGTGTCCAATAGTGGACTGAGATATGTTGAAGAGAGAGACTTTAGTATGTATAATTTCAGTACTATTGATAGTGTCGATAGTTTTTGTAACATAGTGAACTGATACTATCGTTACTATCATATCTATATGGACCTACAATACTATCGATACTATCCAAAGTAATATCTATATGGAGCTACCATACTATCGATAAACTATCGGTAGTGGAATATCGAGTGACAACACTAATACGCACCCACACCCGAACATTCACCTTCTTTATAAAGATTCAGTAAGCAGTCCAATAAATAAGGCCTTTACGTGTGCGAGTCATGCTTCGGCACAAATGACGACCCATGTGGTGTAATTGGTTGACATGTTGGCTCTTACACCAGGGGTTCCGGGTTCAATCCCCGGGTCTTACACACTTTCGTGTACATGAATATGTCTGTTTGTATAGGCTGGGTGTTTACTATATATAATACGTAGGTATACAAATAAATGTATATAAATTTGTATATTTATCTAAATTTTCAATTCTTTACTGCATGGGTACCACATGAAGTAAAAAGGTGTACATTTTTAAATAACATTTCACATATGGACCCTGAAGGGCACAACAACAATACAGTCTAATTTTTAACACTTTACAAAATATGTTGTACATGCAATGTCATTAACAAAACAAATTCACAAATACATTTAATAACTTGTGATTGATGAGCCATCACCCCTTATTTTTTTTCCATATATTTTTTTAAATTGCCAATGCGCTCAAAGATATCACGGGTCAAAATTAAAAAGTTTTTATGCAGTTTGGTTCCTAATAAAACACTTCATCATCGGCTCATTTAAAGTCCCCACCAAGGGGCACGCAAAGGGTGTATTGGCCAGTGCAGATTGGCCAACTTCACGCACAACCTTTGAATCTCTTTGCAGGCGTGCGCAGATTTCCGCAGGTTGTTTTCGTTCACCCTAATAGAACACTCAAAAATGTCAAATGACTGAATTGACTTTGAATCCAGTTTCTCTATCACTGGTTTGGAATGTAGTTTTTCTATTGAAAAGAATCAGCAAGAGACTTTGCAAACTGATGAATAGTTGATTCGTCTGCCTATTCATAAGAAAAACCCGTATTAATTACATAGGTAAGTTTATTTAATAGTTTTCTTTGTTACGGGACTAATATATTGTTACGAGCTGGGGGTTCCGGATAAATTATTTCCAAACACGAAGAATAACACGGTAACACACTTTATTAATTAACCAATATTAATCACACACAACACTAATTACACTTACACTCGTACTAATTAATCAATTAACGCACGCACTAAAATCCGTAATTAACACTGCACACTATAACACAACACTTTCCGCACACACACGTAATAATCACACGTTAACTCTTCACACTGTTATATCACACTCGACGATCCCTTAGATATCGCTGTATCACTCGCTTCTTCCTTGTAGTCGCAGGTATTTCGCTCTTCGTTCACTCTTGAGTAGAACACAAGACTCCCGGCGCACCCGTCGGTCCGCCTTATATACCTGTCCGGCCGCTGAGCTCGAAGCGTCGACGTCATTCTACATAGTTCGCGAATTATCTAGAACATACTAGACTCTTTGCTATTTGACAATTCGCATGTCATACTCTATGGACTGTCTGTGGTCTGACGTCACATATTAGCCGCCATATTCAATGACATTTTAATTACGTCAATTCGTAACAATATGTAATAATTTATATATGTTATTTCGTTGCCAGGGCCTCGTGTACCATCCTTTTTCTGGTTTTCTAAGGCAATACCTTCCGTTCTTTATTCGAGGAGTTGCGGAACTCATTACTGGTTTCCTGTTAACCGAAATTTACAAAAGACAAAGTTATGAATAAGATTTTTCCGGGTTTACTGCTAAAGTGATGGCATCGGTGTAAAAAGGAAGAAAAAAGCCTTAATTAAATTTTTTCAAGAAAACAAATCCTATTTGATAACATACAGGATTTTTATCTAACTATATACTAATATAATATGACCTTTTTACATTAAATAGGCCAGCGTTTGACTACGCCTTGTCTGGTGTTAAACATCGACGATGTCTAGGATGAAACACGCTGACCTAGAAGAAACCTATTTACTCTCGACTTGAAGACCCCCAAATTGTACACCTCGGGAAAAACATAAGCTGGCAACGAATTCCAAAGTTTCGCAGTGCGAATAATAAATGTGGATTCAAAGCGCTTAGTACGACACTTCGGCATCTCTACTATAAATGGATGTCGCTTCACCGTCTGCCTGGTTGATCGATGAAAGAAAGGACTCGGCGGGACAATATCATGCAATATTTGTGCACACTCCCCGAAGTGCAACCTATAGAAGCACGACAAAGAGGCAACCCGCCGCCGGTGGCTCAGACCTTGCAACCGATACTTGGGTAAAGAGCTGTTACCTATTAACCTCTCGGCTCGTCTCTGAATGGTATTAAAAGTTTCCAGTTGGTATTTAGCTGAGCCATCCCAAAGGTGAGAACAATACTCCATGCAAGGTCTTACTTGTGCCTTGTACAAAGCAAGGAGCTGTTCTGGAGTGAAGTATTTCCTCACCTTAGAGAGGACACCAAGCTTTTTCGAGGCCAACTGGGCTTTAGACTCGATAAAAGATCCAAAATTAAGAGACGCCGAGAGAGTAGTGCCCAAGAGCTCAAGGCTATCCGAAATTGGCACCGATAGACCACGGAAAGAAGGTGTGAGGTCAAAAGGTGTTCGCTTTGTGGAGAAAAGACACGCTTGAGTTTTTGAGGCATTAAACGCGACCAAATTAGCATCACCCCAATTAGAAACAGACCTAAGAGATGAGTTCAAACGCTCAACCATAGCCTCCCGCAGCCTGCACTTCAAACCCACTGGTACGCGCATTGGACGTGTAACTCTCTACAACTGTGCTGTCATCTGCATACCCAAGGATACCGGGTATCAACAGATCGTTAATATGCAGCAGAAAGAGCGTTGCAGAGAGCACTGACCCCTGAGGAACACCTGCATTCAGAGACAACTGATCAGACGAGCAACCATCAATGACCACCTGAAGAGATCTATCTCTCAGAAAGTCTGCAATCCACGCACACAACCCAGTGGGCAAGCCATAAGCAGGAAGCTTGCTAATCAGACCGTCATGCCAAACCCTGTCAAAAGCTTTTGAAATATCCAACGAAACGGCAAGTGCTTCGCCATGCCTTTCCATTGCTTCGCTCCAGATGTACGTGGCGTACGCAAGAAGATCACCAGTAGACCGACTGCGACGAAACCCAAACTGTTGATCACTTAAGAGATCATTCGCTTCAAGGTACGCCAGAAGTCTACGATTCAGAACCCTCTCCATACTTTTACAAAGTAAAGACGTGATTGAGATGGCCTGTAATTAGCAGGATCAGCACGACTACCTCTTTAGCCTTTATTTTTAGAAGCGATCTAAACGTAACGCTTCTAAGTAAATAATGTACTAACTGTCTAAATCAATATTATGTAGGTATTATCTTATGTTAAAGTTAAATTGCGACGCCATTTCAGGGTCCATATGTTCACAACCCAATAATGTGAGATCTTATGAAAGACATAGTTATGCAATTCAAATAAATAAATAAACGTAACAATTAGACCCTGAAACCACGGGAGTGAATGCAGTAGTTAATAATACGTTTCAGCAGTTTGCATCAGAAATGCGAAATTACGTACAAAAAATGTAGCCACGTTCAAAATTTAATTTGCTGCGTTACTCCGAGCGTATTGATTCTATTGAAAAGCCTCAAGCGTATCGACACGTACCGATGGGTATCTTTTTTGTGAAAATGGGTAAGAAAATTAAGGAAACCATCGTTTACAGTGCACAAAATAAAATGTAAACGTGATTTCAATGACAAAGGTTCCGATTATTCGATAATTCATTTATCTCAGACAATCAGGAATAGTATTAAATAATATCAGCGAAGAAGCAATAGAAGCGAAAATTTTTAATCTAATATATTATTGATTATAACAAACCCTGTATTATGATTATAAATAGAGACTTTTTTCTTACCATACAATAGTTGGGACTAGGTGGTGCTTTTCGAAAAATATATCTACGTTATCCGACGCTCCTACGGTGAAGGAAAACATCGAGGAAACCTGCGCACGCCTGCGAAGAGATTCAAAGGTTGTGCATGAAGTCAATCCACACTGGGCCCGCGTGGACGACCTAATCACCCTATACGGGTAGGCTCGTGCCCCTCGGTGGGAACGTTTAATGAGCTGATGATGATGAGATGGTGCTACTTTCTAAATTAGGAAGCAAATAGGACGATCGTATTTGAATACTTGCCGTGCTCCCCGGTGTAACACGCGGTATAACATATTCTGCCGCCGTAAAACATACCTTTTAACGAAAGCGATGCGCGGCCGCCGATCGGAACGTTATTACTCTATTTTTCTTAATAACAGTAAAACTTAGGCTACTTGTATTCGAAATTAAAAGTAGCCTTAGTTTTACCTTCTTACATGAGCTTTCTGCAAATAAAAAATCCCTTCCAAATCTGTCTAACCATTTTAGTGTGATTCAATTCTTCTAAAAAATTTTCTGTCGTAGTAAACATTTTTTTTATTTAAAGTTGGTATCATTACCATCAAATTCTGACATAGCACAGATTCCGTAATATCTATTCACGTGTGAAATATGAAATACTGCAACGGGCTCATATTGAACGCATTAATGCATTGCCGCATACGTTCGCATCTCTTTCAGATACTTTATACTGAATACAAAGAAGCAACTATGAATTCGTTTTTTTTTTTTAATGAGAACATACATCCAGCTGACCAAATATTGAGTAGGCTTTGCCAAGATTTATTTATTTCATATTTTTTTTATGGGAAACTTACATAAGTTTAGTTAATATAAATCACACAAAGTAAAAATATACAAAACAATAAAGTTTTCACAGATTTCTATGTATAATATGTATGTATTTACAAAAAAAATGTATATATGTATATTTATCCGTTGTTTAGTACCCATAATACAGGCTTAACGCTTAACTTGGGGCTAGATGGCGCTGTGTGAATGTCAGTATATATTTATTTATTTTATTATAAATTTATGCTTTCATGGCTTCTTGA
Source organism: Leucinodes orbonalis (assembly GCA_019425675.1). NCBI lineage: Eukaryota > Metazoa > Arthropoda > Insecta > Lepidoptera > Crambidae > Leucinodes > Leucinodes orbonalis. The sequence continues at coordinate 45,538 of PQWD01003899.1, read as the reverse complement.
GATTTGTATTCTATTGAAGATGTTATTTATTTAGTTATTGTTGATCTAAGATTAATAAAGTTATTATTATTATGAAATTTTTGACAGTATGCGTCTTTTTCAAGATACCCCAATTGTGCCTTCTGTACACAATAACGTTTTATACTAGACTAGCTTTTGCGTGCGACTTCCGCGTCCGCGTCCGCGTGGAATAGTTATTTTGGCCTTACGCTCTCTTTAATCCGCTACTTTGTTTATATAGGTGAGTTAAAACTGCGATATCTCGTAAGATATTAATTGAGGTTGAATGATGTAAAGAGCAATTTTGTTTAGAAAAAATACTTGTGATAAATAAAGTATTTATTTGGATAAAGATTATTACTATATATATGAAAACATCTTCGCAAATGATGAACTATTTTAGATTTTTTTTTTTTAGCAAAAAATGTGTTATAGGGAGCTAACCTTAAAAGATAGACGTATGCTGTCGCAGACTTTTTTGTAGACCTTTAAAAGGGGAACAATACAAAAGTCATTATAATAAGTATAGTCATAGAGAGCTATGACTATACTTATTATAATGACTTTTGCGAAACTTTAACCGTTTAAGCAGCGTACGCAGTGGAAGCTCCAAGTATGAAAAATTCCCCCCAATTTTGAAACATTCTCAATTGCTGCTCCGCTCCTTTTGCTCGTAGCGTGATGATATATAGCCTTCCTCGATTAATAAGCTATCTAACACTGTAAGGATTTTTCAAATCGAATCAGTAGTTCCTGACATTAGCGCGTTCAAACAAACAAACTCTTCAGCTTTATAATAGTAGTATAGATACTACAAGCATTTATAGTTACACCTAATGGACGCTTTGTTTTTTCTTCCAAAATATTCACTCGATGGTAGACTTGGTAATAAGCCATCTAGTTAGGAGCCACGCAGTGCAAGAGGAAGGTTTAGATATAATATTCACTAAATAGTGGAAAAATACTGTTATTTTAAGAGATTCTAACGTAAATAATTCATTTTTTACATTACAAACGCAGGCGGATTGACGGACAGAGCTTGATATCCAAGCTTTTCTGTTGTGTGTGTTCTAAAGATTCTAAACGTACATATTTTTGTGCACCAAGTTTTAAACCGATATTTCCAGTTTACTACCGAGGTCAAATGAATTTACACAAAAAACGAGGCCTACATAAATTGAGTTCCCGGAATTTATAGAATGAAATTCTCGCTTGTTTTTCACGTTTTAATCAAAATGCTTTTCGGCGTTATGTTTTTCATAAATAATTTGGAATAACAGTAGTTAATACTAGGCACTGAAAGCTCTTGTCCCAGTCAGTAAAAGTTGACTGAAATGTTGACTATGATAATAATGAACGGTAACTGATATTCTTGTCGCTTCTACGTTCTTGTTATCTTCTTTTAATATCTGCGTATACTTAATACCTAAAATAATAAGGTTTGAAGAAAACGAATCATTACATAGTATAAACAAAGTCGCTTTCTCGGTCCGTATATCCCATGTATGTTTAAATCCTTTAAGCTACGCAACGGATTTTGATGCGGTGTTTTAAAAAAGAGTGATTGAAGAGGAAGGCTTATATGTATAACAACATCCACTTAATATAGGAAAACACTTTTATTATTGAGATATCTTATGTGATATCGTAATAATATTTTTTTCCGCTTACATAGCAAAAGCAGTCTGCGAGATTTATCAAAATAATAGCGTTGTATACGTTTCCAGTTTTCTGTAGTATTTAGACCAATCCGAATTGGGCCCGAGTGGTGGGTTATGTCCAAATCTCTCCATAGCTATGATTTGCGTCAAGGCCTGTGTCCTACAGCGGGCTGCTAAAAGCTGATCATGTTAAATAATACTTATTGTGAAAATTGATTAATGTAAATGAAAAGTTTGGCTTATTATAAACGCAGGTGTTTTTACCCAATTTACATTTCTGTTATTTCGTTTCAAATAATTATTTTGATAACTAATAATATGATGCTGTACTAAACACATTTTTATATTAGATTAACTACTGAGTTTCTTACTGGATTCTTCTCAGTGGAAAACTACCTCTCGAACCAGTGGTAGCTTCATTCCCATTCATAAGTGTTCTGTAAGGACCTAAACTGAATAAGCACTTTTAATTTTTCATTAGTTACTATAAGGGTTTATTAAAAACATAATAGTTGAACAAAAAACTGGAGAACATAAATCTTAAGCTGCACTCTTTGATAACAAGTTTAACATCATACTAAATATGGCACTGTTACTTTAACTCCCTAAAGGTTTCTAAAGTAAGTATTTATTAAGGATAAAACTTTTAATTAAAAGCTTACGGATAATACCTTTAGACCTGCTTAACAGATTGTTAAATAAGGTTGGATTAAAAGAAAACAAATACACTTATTGTACTTATGTGCGTGTATCTTCGTAATAGTGAAATACGTAACTTATGTTCGAACTTCAAGTAACTCGTTTCTCCGTCATATACAAACCATGAACCAACATTTATACGGACGTTTTTAAATTTGTTTCAGTTTTACTTAGGTAATAAGAAGAAAGAAATTAACCTTACTATCAAAATTTTATTTATCATAACGTGGTCTCGCTTGCCACAGAAACCTCACCATCATCTCAAACTTGACCAATAAGGAGCACAACGCTTGTATCTCATAGATTTTTGGTCAATATTATATCTCAGCACATCCCCACCGAAGGGCACGAGCCTACCTGTAAAAGGTTGTATAGTGTATATGGCCTTAGTCGTCTGCGCAGGCCATAACCATTGAATCTCTTCGTAGGCATGCGCAGGTTCTCTCACGATGATTTTCTTCACGTACATATAATTTTGAAAATTCGTAAACACATTAGTACGGGGCGGGATTTAGACCTGCACCCTCCAATTCTAAAGGCAATAGTTCATACCAATGAGCCACCGACCTAGTTAGACTACAGAAACTTTATTATTACAAACTAGTGATGTAACGGATATTCGCATTCGCATTCGCGAATATTCGCATATTTTTCGATATTCGCCTTCGCATTCGCAAAAAATGATGCGAATATTTTGCGAATGTTTTTAACAAACTAAAAGGAAATTATTATATAGATAGATGCATATGAATTAATAACACAATAGATAAGCAAGCTTTATATATTTTATTTAATCATATGTGAATTGACTGTTCCATAATATGAAAAACTTAACCTATTTTATTTTTAAGAACCTTAAATCAAAACAAAACTTATCGAATAAACTTTCTTTCTGTGACTAACTTCGTTCATTCAACCTGTATCGGTTCGGGCGCTCGGCTATGTTCGGTTTCAACATGGCCGGCACGAAATGTCAAAGCTGTCAAATATTTGACGCGCGCTTTATTTGAAATTTAACATTCGCATTCGCATTCGCGAATATTGAAGATAAATATTCGTTACATCACTAATACAAACAAATGAGCTCAAAGGACCATTTCCGTATTTTACCCTTGTAATGTCAGCTTTTTTCCTTCTGTAACTTTTGGGAGGGTAACTTTCTTATAGACTGTTTTATATTGATAAAAAGTTGCCAGTAATTTACAACTTTTCGGAGTTATTCTTTTGTTTTTAGTAGGTCTGTTAAGCGGTTAATTAATCATTTGTATTCGAGACTTTTTGATGGAACAAGTTTTTGAATGGGGCCGTTTTAAGCCTTA
>PQWD01003899.1:0-41166 GCA_019425675.1 Leucinodes orbonalis | reverse complement strand
AAGAGGTAACCATCTTATGAAAAATATCGTAGATAAGAAAGAAATAATTAGGAGCGGTCCCCAGCGCGAGGTTTTTTTAAGAATTATTAATAGATTCTTAGGTACTTAAACATTAAGTTTCTTTTATTATTTTACTTTTTAAAGGGAAATTACTTAAGTTCTTGTGTCGGGGGTTTTTTAAATTTTTAATTTTTGTTCGTGGATATCTCCGTCGTATATGAACCGACTAGCTTTTGCGTGCGACTTTGTCCGCGTGGAATAGTTTTTTTTTTTTTTTTTTTTTTATTTATTTATTACCACATATATATTATCATTACAGGTCTTAACCTAATGCGATAATACATGTTATATTAAATTTTTGTTGATTAATAACAAATGGTGAACAAAGCAACCCTAGTGAATTCGTTCAGAGCACAGCAGAATATGTCCACCCGATCCGCCAATCGGTTGAGAAGGCGCGTGGCGCGAGTCAGCGGCGCCTCCCGCAACAATGCGGTGCGCGCGCGCGCCTCCGCCAGCAGCCGCGGCCGTCGCCGACGCTCCGCGTAACGATCTGGCACGTTGAGATATACTTTGGCTAGCAACTCAGGGTTGTTAACCTTCCCTCTAAGCACATGGAATATGTAGACAACCACAGCCATATCTCTCCTAACTCTTAACTCATTGTATCCCACCATACCCAATATGAATAATGTTGGATACTTTAATGGGTAAAATGGGTATACTCCGTACTGTTTAAGGTACAAATAACGGATGAATTTATTTTGTATCCGTTCCAACATGAGTGTATACTTATTCTCATGAGGTGCCCATACGGCGGCATTGCACTCGAGATGGCTTCTCACTAAGGCGTTATACAGGGCTATCACTGCCCCGATATTTCGAAAACCGTGGGCCCTGCGGAGAATGAATCCCAGATTCCGATACGCTTTCTTACAGATGCTCTCTATGTGTTCTTTAAACGAGAGACTTGAAGTGAGGCAAACGCCCAAATCTCTGAGTTCCCTAACCCTGGTCAATGGTACTCCCGCAACCATGTAATTGTTAAGGATGGGGCTGTGTGCTCGCGTGAAAGTTATTGTCACACACTTAGAAGTATTGAATTTTAACTTGTTTTCCTCACTCCAAGCCACCACATTATCAATATCATTCTGCAATTTTTCACAGTCACCCTGATTTCTGATCTCTCGATACAGTTTAAGGTCGTCTGCGAACAATAGACACTTCGTCTCTTTTACTACCCTCGGTAAATCGTTCACCATCAAAATGAACTCTAAAGGCCCCAAATTACTGCCTTGACTTACGCCTGATCTAGTATAATATGGCTCCGATATGCAACCCGCGTACTCCACAAACTGACGCCTATCCCGCATATAGCTAGTAAAAAAGTTGAGTAGTTGTGGAGTAAAGCCGAAACTTGCTAGCTTTTTTAGCAACACATCATTATCGACCAGGTCGAAGGCTTTTTTAAAATCAAAGTACGCAGCATCAACTTGGTTCCCCGAGTCCACAGCGGTCACCACGTCGGACACATAGTTAAGTAGGTTGCTGGTCATGCTTCTCGCGGGACGGAAGCCATGCTGCGCGTCCGTTAACTGAGCACTCACCTGCAAATACAAACTCTTGTGGACTGCTGACTCCAGTACCTTAGCCGGCGGCGAAAGGACTGCCACCGGTCTATAACCTTCAACATTGGAAGACGCCCTTCCCTTTGGTACCGGTACGACCCTCGTAACTTTCCACACCTCTGGAAATACTGCCGATTTCAAACACAAGTTATATATGTGCATAAGCAACTCGGCTAACACTTCTCGACAATCCCGAAATAAAAAAGGTGGAATACCGTCAGGGCCCACAGAAGTCTTAGGTTTGAGTCGCTGTAGCGCTTCCCTCACGTCTTCCAGTTGCAAGCGATCCAGGTGTACTCGGGCGCCGTCGCACGCGCCGACGTCACCGGGGATTGCTACTCGTCGCAGCTCGAACCGCGGTGTGGCCACTAAACACGCGCCTCCCTGCTTCCGTCCATCTACTCGATCGGAACGTATTATTTGATATCCCGGTGGTATTAATTCTGAGTCTTGAATGGAATCATTGCAACCAGTTTCTGTTAACGCGAATAAATCCGCTTCCGAAGCTAATACTCCTTCGTAAAACATATCTAATTTAGTACGCAATCCCCGTACGTTCTGATAAAATATGATAATATCCTTAGGTTTTACTATGTTTGCTTGGAGCCTTGCGAAACCAAACCCATTCGCAATATTCTATATTTAAGGCCCAATTTTCTGGTTGGCAAAGCAGATCATATTTACTTTCCGGCACTCCAATTATGAATGAGGCATAATCCCTCTCCGTCTTATGCTTTATTTTTCTATTTTTACCATTGTATCCTGACCACATACCTTCTTGACATGCTTTTCTAAACATTCTGTAGTAGTATCAGTTTTCAACCGCCACACGTGTAAAAACTTTTTCCTTTCCGTCCCTTGTATTTCGCACCCCGCACTACTTCCTCCTCTTTCACTTCACTGCTAGGATATCTTGTTCTTTTCTATTTATCATTTTCCACTCTTGAGTATTATTTTTTGCCGCATGAATTTCGTTTATTGCTTCATTAGTGGCAATGTTTTCAATTGCAATTGGTTCTGGAACCATTTTATTAGCCGATTTTGTGGCCACACTCTGTTTATCAGTCACCTGCATTGGAAGTACCTTTGGTTTTGTTTAACAATATTTGCGAAAGACTGGGATGTTTGCACTTGCGACTTTACTACTTTTTCCTTTTTTTCTTTACTTCTACTTTCCAAAATACTTTTTTCTAAGCTTTCATTTTTTTCAATCAATACTTTTATCATACTTTCTAACACATCTACCTTGCTAGCTTTTTCTTCCATTACCTTCAATGAGACTCGCAAATTTCTTAACTCAGTTTCATTGGAAATAAATCTAGCCTGAAGTTGTCTATACTCCTTTATTTGCTCAAACATTTTGGTTCTAATTTCTGATTGAAATTCCCTAATTTCTTCAAAGATATTTCGTTCGTTTTCAACCATTATTGATGAATCATTTATCTTCGACCGGCCGCGCTCCAAAGTGATGTTGTAGCTGCTTGGTGTAAACGTTTTATTCATAATAACTCCGTGCCCACGAACTGGTGTTTCGGTATTTCCTCGTTTCGGCAGCTGCCGCATACATTCGGGACAAATCCAGTTATTCTTATAATCTTGAGTGAATGTTTTAAATGTTTCCTGAGTTAACGCCAGACACTTCAAATGAAATATTTTTTTGCAATTGTCTTGGGAACACTCCATAAACGATATATCGAATATGCCAGAATCACAGCCATTACATTTCGTGCCCATTTGGGCAGTACAGTGTACTTATTATTTTTTTTAATATTTTAAATATTACGAGCTGTATTGTACACGTCCGTTCACGCGCGCGGGTAATTGTTACTTTGGCCTAACGCTCTCTTTAACCCGCTACTTCGTTTATATAGGTGAGTTAAAACTTTTATATCAAATAAGATATTAATTTTTTGTTTAAAATTAAATACTTGTGATAAATAAAGTATTTATTGGGATAAGTATTATTATTATATTTATGAAAACGCCTTCGCAAATGATGCATTATTTTAGAAAAAGTTTTAGCAAAAAATATGTTATATGGAAATTTCAAATCAAACCAGTAGTTCCTGAGATTAGCGCGTTCAAACAAACAAACAAACTCTCCAGCTTTATAATATTAGTATTGATTTTAATGATTCTTTTTTTGTTGGAAAGAGCATACTTCGAAGGTGGTCCCATGATTAGGATGCTAGGTTTTGATGATGGGAAACCAGAGAAAACGGAGAAAATAAAATCGTTGGCGACTCAATGCAACTACTACTTCATTTTATTGTATATTTATTTCAGTGATTATTTTTATTCCGAATTACTGAAAATTGTAAACAAAGTTGTAACCAAAATATTTTTTGGTTAAAACTTGAAACTAAAAGCAAAAAATATTTTTTAGCTAGTTAGAAATGGTTAAATAATTCTATCATAATTTTGAAAGTATTTCTACCTAGCTTTAAAATTAATTGGTTAAAAGTTTAAAGTCGGTATTTTTGCGTAAATTTTTTTTTATAAAATATATTTTAAAAGATAAACATTTTATTATATGGTTATTACTATACTGATCATTAAAGATTAAATCAATCTTTTACGACATAGCTTTAGTGCTTTGTATCTTTTGTGTACATCATCGTAATATTTATAAAAAAGATTGTAAATTATGCTATTTTATGATGCATTACTTCCCAGCTTAAAATAGCGCTACAAAGATTTTGTTATTGTATTTTACCATCACAAGTGCCATTGTGAGTCTAAACTAAATATATGAAATTAAACTTTGACTTTGACGGATGGCGCAAACCTACCTTCTATATAAGATGTGAAAAAAAATTTTTTCTATGAATTGCTACAAGTCTGACATATTAAATTACGCACTCCCTGCATGATCTAATTTGATTGGGCTATATCTGAACTACGTCAAATATTTGGTGAGACATATCATAATTTAATATACTGAAGCGACTTCGATCAATCTTATAATGTTATAATGAAGTTCTCACGCTTCTGAGAGCTCGTAAAAGCATTAGACACTACGTCTAACACATTTACTGAATATAACGTACAAGTATTTAGCATATATACCTAGTAGTGACAGTTCGGTATTTTCCACTATCCGCAATAAAATACCAACCTATATTTTATAAAAGCGCACCTTATTTTACATGCCGTTTCATTGATCACTTTTGTTTATTTGCAATATTGTATTTTGAATACACTGAAACCAATAAATATAAGGTCAATTGATAGTAGTGAGCAATGACGTCACATATCAATAATCTCATACAAAATATATGGAAACGTTCCTTTTTGACAGTTCCTAAAAAGTGCGTCAACGATTAGTGGTGTCAAATACCCAGTTCTCTACTTAAAAATCTGTTGCCAGTTCAAAAAATGCTATTTATATGTTTGCTCTAGTTCAATAATATTCTGTTATAGCCCAAAAAACAAACAATTGTTATTTTTTTTTATTAATAAAATTACATCTACAGACTCATGGTCCGTACTCTTTTTAGTTTAGGATTATAATAATAATAATATAGCGGTAGGACGTGAACGACCCATCGCCGCTGGCGGTATTAACTTTATGCTAGTATCACGGTGCAATCAGTCCACGCGTCGGACAGTTGTGGCGAGCTGATGGTGTATGGCGCGCCTCGGTCCCGGGCTCCGGGAACTCTCTGGTCTTTCGCCCTCGTCTCACTTTTGGTGGGCGAAGTGGATCCATGAGGCCAGGTCCCCTCCGCTTGCCTTCATTGGCCGTCGGGAGTCGCTAGAGCTATATGCTCGGGGTGGAAGTGTCTAATGGCGTAATAGCGAGGAAACGCCGCTCGAGTGACTTGCGTAGTTACTCGCGATGGTGAATCGGTGCCGCACCTCTCGACACCCCTAGCCGCGAGCGCCCATGTTGCCTCTCTGTCGCCCCACTGCAGGCGACCATTAGGGGGCCCATCTAGCCGCGGCGAGTCACCGCCATAGTCTCCCCCATAGCCCAGATATCTAGTCCACCAAAACTCAATTCCATAGCCCAGTATCGTAGTTCGCATTATTTACAATGAGTCTTTACACCTGGCGGGGGTCATCATGGGTGTATCATATTGTGCATTCTGTGATGGCATCCGCCACGTGTAACACATACAAAGATTAAACATTCGAAAAAAGGCCTGAAATAATATAATAAAAAGGCCGAAAATATTTATAGGTACTTTTATGTGAGTTTCAAGCTGTGATATTCTGTGTTATGGCATAAAAATCATCTATTTAATTCAATATTTATTTTTTTAAGATACATTTTAACAGTCATAACATTTCAAAAAACTATTCAAAATAAATGAATTGGCCACCAGTTCAGAATGACGACATCTTTCGAGAAGATTGCGTTAAGAAATTGTTATACTTACTCTTTTTTCAATACACAGTTTTGTTATATTACAAATGTTTAAACGATTTCGTCTCGTAGGTATATTAAAAGGCCTTTAGTTTATATAATATATGCCTATGTAGATAGAAACCTTCTTCGGGTTCGGCAGCACCTGCGGTAGACTCCTTAGCCAACTCAATTTGTTACTGTCAAACAAATTCCTAAGACGATGCAATTTCCAAGTAAAATATATTAAATATAAAATAGTTTAAATTGTAAGTGAAAGAGTAGAAATGCTTGCTAACCTTATTTCTAAAGTTAGATTGGAAACACTTTTTAAATCATGTGTAAGCTAAATCATTGTAATAGAAAAAGTAGCGGGTATAAGAGACCTAACATCTGCTGTCTCGGGACTCTCGGGTGACGGGCGCGTTGCGGCATTGATGGGGAATAATTACTGTCTATCAGTTGTTGATCTCCTTCAATGCCACTCTGTCATACTATGACAGAGTGGCATTGAAGGAGAACCCAGATGATTGACATGCCTGACTAGGCATGTCAATCATCTGGGGGGTAACCACAATCCCTTAAAACTGTATTGTTATAATGATACCTCAGCATTTTTATACCAGAAAAGACGAAGTAATATTATTGTAACACTGTTTTAAGAGATGACGGTAACCCCCCAGGTGAGCGTACTGACTCTGCTGTACACTTTTAACTTCAATATATGCATGAAAACATGTTTTTTCTTAAATTTAAATGTTTTTTTATGTTAACCTTTTCTTGATGTTGCCCTGTCTACAACTGCATTGATATTGAAAAAAAAATTGCTTCACTTATTCCATATTTCAAAAGTTCTATTCAAGTCGATAACATTTTTCGTAAAGAAATTATCGTAAATATCAGAATGGCGGCAAGTCGCTGTCCTTGTGAAATCCATTTGGAAAGGTTACGTTGGTGGAATCTGCGAAACATTAGTCATGGAATATACATATACATTGATATTGGTGAATATGTATCTGCGTTATTGAAACACGTGCCAATATATAATATGAAGGTTTAAGTATAAATTTGTTTATCATCATCATCAGCTCATTCAACGTCCCCACCTAGTACGAGCCCGAGTTAATTTGGGGCTAGATGGCGCTGTGTGAATCAGTAGATGCTATTTAATTATTATTTAATACTAAGTTTTTTTGGTGAGCGTCGGTGGCTCAATGGTGTGAACTGTCACCTTCCTACCGGGAGGGCTGAGGTTCAAATCCCGACACGTACCAATGTGTTTTCGAATTTTCCAAAATATATGTACGTTATCCGACGCTCTTACGGTGAAGGTAAACATCGTGAGGAAACCTTCATGCATACCTGCGAAGAGATTCGAAAGTGGTTGTGAAGTCGTCCAATCCGCACTGGGCCCGCGTGGACGACTAAGGCCTAATCACCCTATACGGGTAGGCTCGTGCCCCTCGGTGGGGACGTTTAATGAGCTGATGATGATGATGACTAAGTTTTTTTGTGAAAGCAAAACAAATCATTATATGGAAAGGATTTTCGCAATAAGTATAATTCAAGAATCAAATATATTGATTAAATTTTCATAAGACGCTCTGCCTTGGACTTTAGATAAGCATGCGAATCACTGAAGTGAAACGTTTAAGATTCCTATTGAACATGGCGGCGAAGCTTCCTATTTGTTTAAATGCTTCAAAGGTTTGGAGAGTAAATATTTACCATCTAAATTTGTTGACACATTTGTGTTGGAAAGAAATATTTCATTGGTATATTTGGATTTTGTTTTTTGTTTACTAGAGTAACGAGTTCGTAAAATATAGTGAAATTATTGTAGGTGTAAGTATTTTTTAATAAATAAATTTAATAATATGAGAAACCCAATATCAATATTAATTATTATCTTGTTTGTCAAATTGTAATCAAGGAAATTCTATTCTATCCTTCTCATTTTGATCCTATTTTTCCCTGTGTGATTTCCGGCCTCTAAGATGTATTCTTTCCCAAAGCCCTTTGGTTTCACACTCAAGATCAATACTTTTACATTATTTGGACACATCAGTATGCCCCTGGTGACTTACCCGCGTACTATCGGCTGTTACTATCGGATATCTAAAAGGTACCTGCCGGAAGCTGTGTCTATCGAGTAAACAGACTTTACGCACGGCTACCTTTATTCATGGCTAGGTAAAATGCCACCGCAATCTAGGTGAAATAGCAACCAGTAAACTTGAATAGACGAAAAATTTGTAAGGTTATGTTTAAGAGATGACAAATTGGGATTTAGAATGCTATTGCAACAGACGCAAACTTCAATAAATTTTACTTTTGACCGATATTTAATGAAAATCATTTAATTTGAAATCTTTCACTAATATAATATACTAGCTTTTGCCCGCGGCTTCTCTCGCATTAAATTCGGGATAACACGGTACTTGCATTTATCACTATACATACAATTTCCCCTCCCTCCAACTTTGAAGGTTTCGGGGTCAATATCAGAATTTTTTTTAGCAAAAAATATGTTATAGTGAGCTAACCTTAAAAGATAGACATATGCTGTCGCGGACTTTTTTGTAGACTATTAAAAGCAGAACAATACTCTCATACATCACTTTTGTGTAACTTTAACCGTTAACGCAGCGTACGCAGCGGAAGCTCCAAGTATGAAAAAATACCCCCGATTTTGAAACATTCATCATTGCTGCTCCGCTTCTATTACTCGTAGCGTGATGATATATAGCCTATAGCCTTCCTCGATAAATAAGCTATCTAACACTGAAAGAGTTTTTCAAATCGAACCAGTAGTTCCTGAGATTAGCGCGTTCAAACAAACAAACAAACTCTTCAGCTTTATATATTAGTATAGATTATAATTATGTATATAGATATACGAATGCCTCTTATAACAACAGACTTCAAGTTACGTTTCAGAAAGTGACCATTGTCAAATTCTGTTACGCACAGAAAGCACTAGATTTTTTAAATATAAATACATACATATTATACATAGAAAACATAAAGACCAATACAAACAGACATGTTCATGCACACAAATGTTTGTACTGCTTGGGGATCGAACCCGGAACCCTTGATGTAGCAGCCGACGTCTTAACCATTACACCCATGGGTCGTCGTGTTATAAGGTAGTTAAATGATGATACTAAATTTTAGGTTTACTGAAATAAGGGTGATGAATTCGCTTTTAAGGTTTTTTGACCAAATAAAGGTTAACAACAGTTCTTTGTTATTAGTTTTATTAATCCTTTACACTATTATGTAAGTTTGTTGCATATAGCTTTGTTTTACCTCGATACTTTCGGCATTGGTCAATAATCTGGCTATAGGCGTCATTTGATTCCGCGGTCGCCATTCAAAAAACTCTTTCGGGCCCTATTATTAGCCATATTTTAGGCTCCTTCTACCACGTTTAAATAGCTTATTCCCTTTCTGTGTCTACTAAATGTACTCTACCATAAAAGCTGCATAAATAAGCACATCATGAAATCCATTTGTTTAATCTGGACATAACATAGAAAACTTGTTATTAAAATTAAAGAAACATCTATTCCTTAACTAATACGATCTTCTTTTTCTTCCTTTGCCTTTTCCCACTTCACTTAGGGTCGGCTCTCCTAATTTTAATGCGCCATGACATTATGTCTAGGGTTGTCGGGCTCAACTAATACGATCATTAAACCTAAAATAAACTATGTTATTAATCTAACAGCAAACATAAAATAATAAGATGAACAAATATCCACTTTCACTCAGCGCAATCTAGCCCCAAACTAAGCACTAGCCTGTAATATAGATACTAAACAACGGATACACATACTTTTAAACTTTTTTCTAAATACATACATATAACATACTACAACAAACATACTTTGATACTAAACATACTCGTAAACCAAATTTATCCATACATATCATTATTAAATTTGGCAGACATTCAACACGTAACCGTTGAGCTGTACGCAAGGTTTTGTTTACGGTCATAAATATTTTTTCTGTACACAGTTTGGGCGGATTTGCTTTGTTTTTCATTGTGTGTTAAGGAAATGTTTATTTGGACTGTCGTTCGAACTGTGAAACATGAAATATTTTTTTGACAAGCTCATTCATATCGCTTTTAATGTCTGCTACAGTAAAAGCTTTTGCCTATAACCCCAACCGTCAGGTCTTTATGAACGATATATAAGAAAATTATCCAAATTCATTGTATCCACAGATGAATTATTGGTTCCTCTAATTAATTTATAAATAGTCACTGACATTCACACAGCGCCATCTAGCCCCAAGTTAAGCGTAAAACCTGTATTATGGGTACTAAACAACGGATAAATATTATTAAATACTATTTTTAATATATACATACATACATAGAAAACACCCAGACCATTACAAACAGACATGTTCATGCACATAAATGTTTGTACTGCCCGGGAATCGAACCCGGAACCTTGGTGTTGCAGCCGACGTCTCAACCGCAACATAAATGGGTCGTTAATTGAGATAAACATAACTATTATTATGATTTTTTATATCCTTCATATTTTATAAGGATAAGGGTGTGTAAAACTGCATTCATTTTTACTGCATCTTAATATTATCAATTTTCCCATCTTTCAAATAGTATAGGTACATTTATGTAATAAAATACTGAATTGTGCCACATATTATTTATAAATTACAATATAATTCCTAAAATTACACTGAATATTATCCAGTTCAGGATAACTAATGTAAACTAATAATCCCTAAATTACGTTATACGTGTGAGTATATGTAACATATAACATTCATGTTTAAAACTAACAACACTGGTTTTGATATAATACGAATACATTTTTATGTTATAAGTGGACAGGACGGTCTGGACGCTCACCTGATGGTAAGTGATACGCCAGACCATGACAGAGCGGCATTAAAGGAGACCAACAACTGATAGACTGTTATTATCCTCCATCAACGCCGCACTGCGCCCGTCACCCGAGACAACAGATGTTAGGTCTCTTATACCCGGTAATTTCACTAGCTACAGTCCCTCATCCCGAAACACTAAAGTACATAACACTCCTGTTTCACGGGATGATATCTGGCACTGCGGTGGTACCTACCTAGAGACTCAGTATCGAGTCTACCACCTAGCAATTCTACTGGATGTTCAATTGTGAGTAAGAGACGCCTCTTAAGAACAGCCTATATAACACTTGCAACTACACGATCTTACAGCGGTGGAATTCTTCTTATCGAGTCGATTTGGATTCACAAGCTAAATTTCACTTTGATCGCTCTATAATTTGCCATCCAGAGGTCCCGGAAACCGCAAGAAGATGGATAGCTCAGGCAAAACTGTAGGTGTTCCATTGTCTGAGAGGTACCACAGTCACTCAGACTGCTTCTGGAATATCCCTATATTTCCCGATTTTCACGTCACCCGTCAAAATCTGCCCGATGTCTATTCCGAGCTTTTTAGACCACCCAAGGGAGATCACCGCCTGGAGGCAGCTCTTCAGCCAAACGGGGAAATAGGGTTTGAAGCTTTAGTCTATGCAGTCCCAAATAATCAGTTTATTTCAGTATACATATAGTTATAGTTTACAGTATATATCTAGTTATCATAAATTCGGGCGTTAATCAACCAAATTACCAGACTTTAAAATTTCTATACAAGGGCCAGATTTTCTCCCATAAGAAGACCGTATCCCAACACGTGGACTTAATGCGGATTAGTCCCTTTTAACGACGAGCAACCTAAGATAGTTTCTGAAACCAATGGCTTAGATTTTCTTCTGGAGTAAGGAGGGACTTAATATATTTTTCCATCATCCATCTAACAAGCGACCGTTACGATAAGTGCTTGACTTATACAATCATCACTACTACTATATACTAGGTGGTAGACTCGATATTGAGTCGTCTAGGTAGGTACCACTGTAGTACCAGATATCGTCGCGTGAAACGATATCTGGTACTACAGTGGTACCGCGGGAGTGTTATGCACTTTTGTGTTTCGGGATGAGGGCACTGTAGCCAGTGAAATTACCAGGTATAAGAGACCTGACATCTGTTGGTGTGTAGGATAACTGTCTATCAGTTGTTGGTCTCCGCACTGTCATGGTTAGGCGTATAACTTACCATCAAGTGAGCGTCACGATCGTCCTGTTCACATTGTTACAAAAAAAATCAACCAAGCATCTTAGCAGCCACACTATCAAGCTTTCGGTAAATAATATAATAAACGTATAACTGAAGCAGAATTCATCTTATAACGTCGTAATGTTTACTATCATCTATGCTCGCATCGGTAAACATTGAAAATAATTGGCTAGAAAAAGTAAAGAGCTTTGAGCAGGATGTCATTATTTCAGGTCGTTTTATCCGTAGTACCACAATAAAAATGTAAAACATTAAATTACTTTCGGATGAAGGTAAACAAAGACATTTAGATAGAAGACGTTTTTTATCCTTTGATTTTTAAGTACTTAAGCTTAAGTATAGGCACACAGTATTTTAACTTTGAAAATTAATTCATCATCAGTATGATCTAATATTTCCACTGCTGAACGAAGGCCTGCCCTAATGATTACCACGCGGGCCAATCCCTAGCAGTTGACACCCATCTGCTACCCGGCATCTTAACCAGGTCATTGTCAATCTGGTTGGGGATCAGCCTACGCTTCGTATTCTGTTACGTGGATGTCGCTCAAAACTTTTCCATCCTATCAGCCATCGGTTCTATGCAATTTTTTAAAGTAATTAATTATACAAGATTTTCCAAGATCTTTTTTGACAAACGTTTTTTATTAACTTGCTTCACCATTCGCTAATTGTTAGCAGCTTCATCTGCTTACCAGAAGCAGATGAAGCTGCTAACAATTTTGCTTCCATTATAATTTAGAGAAGGTATTTGACTGATTTTTTAAAGTCAATAAAATATCTACCATATGTATGTATGCACTTATGCCGATCATTACCCTACCTACGCTAGAATAGCCCGCCCTTCGATAGTGTCGCGTTAAGGAAATAGCTGTCCATAATTTTTAGTGCGTGATTAAGTATTTTTATTACTCTTTACTACATGACAGTTAGTGTCCCGTAGCCGCTGACGTAACGTGACGAATAACTAAGCAAAATGTAAAGATGCTTCTTCTTTATTTACTTTTCTATTAAAAAAGTAACTAATCAGTCTCAGACTTAATTTTTGTTTGACAATGAGTGCAGGTATAATATTTTTCTTTCTACAACCGCTCTGTTGTTGCTTTTATATTTGAAATCAAATATAGGTTCTAATTCTGAAATTGTAGACTTAAGCAAATATAGAGCGATCAAAGTGAAATTTAGCTTGTGAATCCAAATCGACTCGATAAGAAGAATTCCACCGCTGTAAGATCGTGTGGTTGCAAGTGTTATATAGGCTGTTCTTAAGAGGCGTCTCTTACTCACAATTGATCATCCAGTAGAATTGCTAGGTGGTAGACTCGATATTGAGTCATCTAGGTAGGTACCACTGTAGTACCAGATATCGTCGAGTGAAACGGGAGTGTTATGCACTTTTATGCTTCGGGATGAGGGCACTGTAGCTAGTGAAATTACCAGGTATAAGAGACCTGACATCTGTTGGTGTTTGACAATGAGTGCAGGTATTATAGTTTTCTTTCTACAACCGCTCTGTTGTTGCTTTTATATTTGAAATCAAATTTAGGTCCTAGTTCTGAAATTGTAGACTTTAGCAAAACTTCAGTGTCAAGACTTCATCTTGCATCTCACGTAAGTTGCAAGTTTGCAAACCAAAGTTCATCTAACATTATAAATTGGAAGCGACCAAGAGTTGCTGCTTGTTTCGAGCATGTTTGTAATTTAAATTTAACCAAAGACAGTAGATAGATAGATATGATTCTTTATTGCACACCAAAAAAAGATACATATTATTATAGAGAAGGAGACTGACGAATGGACATTGGCAGAGAGTTCCACAGTCGAATGGATTGAACAGCAAAAGACTGGGTAAATGAATGGTAAGAATAAGAAGGAAAAGCAAGTTTAAAGATGAACGCAGACCCTATAATGAGAACACTGAAGAACTAAACGCTCTTTGAGATAAGCTACCTCCATTGAAAAGGATAGTGTATAAAAGCGAAGAACGTGAAGGTACCGGCTTGGCTATAGGAAGCCATTAAGTTTTGCATATAAAAAGAAACACGATCGATTTAAGAAGACATAGTTAAACTAAGGATAAAGTGATAGTTAAATACCAGTTAATTTGATGGCATTTAGTTTACAACATTTATAAGTGCATGTTAAGTTTTCACATAATCCTGACATTTGTATTGAGCAACAAAACAATATTATAAATTCGATACTTTTTATTAACAAGGTTTTCAATGCCCTTCAACCATCATTACAAATCACAATAACCTTACCAAATATTAACAAAGTACGAGTACAACAAACAAAAAAGTGTTTGAGACATGCGTCCTACCCTACTACATACGCAGCTGAGACATTGACATTGACTGCGAGATTGTTCACAAATTTAAAGTCACACAAAGGGTAAAAGTGCGAGCTATGCTCGGATCTCGTAAATAGAAAATCGAAATGATATTATCCGCAAGTGAACTAGTTACCGATATAGCTCGCCTGATCAGCATGTTGAAGCAGTGGCTGGTCACGTATGTCTCAGAACCGATGGCCGCTAAAGCAGAGAATTCTGAATAGAGCCCGCATCTTGGCAAGCGTAGAGTAGGACGTCCGATGGACTGACGACTTGCGAAAGTTCGCTGGTGGAGCTGGATGAGGGAAGCGGAGGAACGAAATATCTGGCGCAAAATGGGGGAGACCTATGTCAGCAGTGGACCAACAGTTTGAAGGGAGAGAGAGAAATTGAACTTAAAATCGTAAATAGAATTATTTCCTTAGGATCTATTCATGGGTAACGAGATAATGGGTGTATAAAAACTATTAAATACGTCTAGGACAACAAAGTTGTATACAGAATTCTATAAGGTTTAAAGCTTCTTTTGTTGAAAAGGTTCGTAACGAATAAAATCTATGTAATGTTAAAAAAATTTTTACCTAAAAATACTTTCTAGAAAAGAATTTGTAAGAAAATTTAGTGTTTTAAGTGGGATAAGGTTTAAAAAAATAACAAAAAATATATATACAAAAAATTTACATTTCAAAGGGAAAACTAAAAAGCAAATAATATTTTTGAGCTAAATCATCATCTCATCATCTTCAGCTCTTAACGTCCACCAGGGGCACGAGCCTACCCGTATAGGTGATGAGGCCTTAGTCGTCTACGCGTGCCCAGTGCGGATTGGACGACTTCACGCCAACCTTTGAATTTCTTCGCAGGCGTGCATGAAGGTTGCCTCACGATGTTTTCCTTCACCGTAAAGCGTCGGATAACGTACATATTTTCGAAAATTCAAAACACATTGGTACGTGGCGGGATTTGAACCTCGGCCCTCCCGGTAGGAAGCGACAGTCCACACCATTGAGCACCGACGTTTTGAGAAATAGTATGATTAAATGTTTAAGTCGGTGCCAATGACTTCGATCGGTTTGTGATGTGTTGTAATGATTCAAATATGCATGCTCCTTGGTTAAGATATTTTGAGATGACGAGTAACAAAATGGAGGCAAAACAAACATTACGCTGGTAATAAAAACGGGTAGAGAAAACCTCAGAAATATTGAAAAGGTCTCAAGAAAAGGTCCGGTCATGAGTACTCTATAGCGACGGGCATTTATATAGCTTTCGGATCCTGTTAGAATTGAGGTGTTAGGTTACAGTGAATCAAGGATGTGACCTTTCTTTGCAGGGATAAAGTGTGACGTAACATATTATATCTGACTTTATAAGACACTAAAAATAAGTCATTGCCCTACTACAAAGCCCTAAATTACATCAATTCTTGATTATTTTTTGGTAGAATGCACTTTATATGTTAGCTTAGGTTTATCCTAATGTTATTTCACATACAAACTATGTACTTGATTGACTGAAATGAGGCTGATGGTCGCTCGTGCGCATTGGTGGAGACGCAAAATGTGAATTTACTCGTTTAATGTCTATTCCGAATAAATTTCCCTTATTCAAGTAACCATTATTAATTACAGAGTCGCTTCTTCAGACGCAATTCGCGTTATCAAAACTAAATAAGGCAAACTGGCAAAATTTAAGGTTACTAGAAATTATATTATGAAGCCCGGGGCTTGGTAAAAACGATAGTTAAATTTAAACGCTTTAAGTGAATTTGTCGGTAATGCGGCGGAATACGAAATTATTTAAGAGAGATTTTGTTGAAGGTCATGATGATAATGATTCCGTTTTTTCCTAACGACGCAGTATTGTAATAGATTTCATTCTCCATCTCCTTTAGTCCTTGAAAATAATAGACTAAACAAGGCTTTGACTGAAAAGTAAAATCCTTACTTCATTGTCAAAACAGGTGTAATATATCGTATGTTTAAGTTAAACAAGCTAGCAACTGTATAATTTTACCAGGATCACTTTTGTCTGACTTGGTATATACTAGAAATTGACCACTAGAGGGGCTGTTCAACAAAGCTGACGTATTCCTGAAATCATGAAAAAAATAATGCGCATGGACCGACAGTTCTTTTGGTCGGTTTGGGGGTCTTAACACTACTTTTCCCTGTTTACCTATATAAACAATAACCTAACTTAAGGTACAATCTCACTAACAAAGTGTCTTACTACAGAACGAGGTTCTGGAGACCTACCAACTGTCACTGCACCAGCAAGGAAGCTTAAAGACTACCCTATTCTGGTGGCAAGATACTTTAAGGATATTCATATCTTAAACAAATACAAAATTATCCGGATTGCACTGAGAGATATTTGACAATGATTATATAAATACAAAATTTATTTTAATTTTATTTCCTAACCAATGCGGTTGCTTAAATAATTATTAATTTTGTAAAACGATATTAGTAGTAATCCTTTATTTTGTAATTGTTTTTTTGTTCCAAATAAAAAATGGAATAAATATTTACGTTTTAAAGCAACTACGAGTATGTATTTTCATGTTCTTATACAACGAGAATATGCCATTTCTATGATAAGAAGGGGATCGAATTACAATTATCGAAGTCTCTTTTATTCATACAATAGCGACTAATTGACGTTAAAATGTAAACGGAAATGTATGCATCGAGCTTGCACGTGAACTATTCTAGACAAAATACTTTAAGAAAAGTCTTTTTCAGCTAAGCTCCTCCGCTTGTTAAATTCCCTTTTAGATACTCGAGAGTGTTATTTTAACTTAAGAACAGGAAAATACGACTATTACCGTGTTGTCTTTTGTCTTACACAGTCTTAATTACATGTTTTTTACTCATCACCCTATATGAGTCGGCTTGTGCCTCTCGGTGGGGATGTTTAATGAGCTGATGATGATTATGTCCAGATGATATCGTCATCGTCATCTTGACTCAATTTAAAAGTAAGTCGTTTGTTACGGGTAATGAACAACTGATTTTAAATAACACAAATACAAAAACTGATAATATAAATGTATTGTACAAACAGATTTGTGTTCATGCTAACAATTGTTTGGAATCAAACCTTGGTGTAGTAACCTACTTATCATCCCCGATAAATGTGTCTTAATTCAGATTATCCCAATTTGTTTCATCCGCCAGCAAGCGTAGTGTAGGACGCCTTCCGGCCCGGTGTACCGACTACTTGCGAAATGTCGCTGGAGGCTGGATGAGGAAAGCAGAGATCTATGTATTCTTATGTTACGAAGTGAAAAGGACAGTCAAGACGCTCACCTGATGGAAAGCGATAAACCTGACCATGACAGAGCGGCATTGAAGGAGATGAAACACTAATAGACAGTTATTATTCTCCATCAATGCCGCACTGCGCCCGACACCCGAGACAACAGATGTTAGGTCTCCCGGTAATTTCACTAATGTCCACCAGTAAACTGTGGTGGTCGAATTATCACTTTAACAATCCTTCTTTTTGTTGCAGTGTAACCAACATATTCCTGGTGAACCTGTCCGCCGCAGACCTGCTGGTGACGGGCGTGTGTATGCCGATCCAATTAAGCAAGGCAATCACCCTTGTGTGGTTTTACGGAGAGACCGTTTGTAAGATCGTCAATTATATTCAAGGTAAATTTTGGATGTAGATGACCCATTTGATATTGCGGTTAAGACGTCGACTGCAACACCAAGGGTTCCGGGTTCTATTCCCGGGCAGTACAAACATTTGTGTGTATGAAAATGTCTGTTTGTAATGCTCTGGGTGTTTTCTATGTGTAATATGTATATTTTTACAAAAAAAAATATAAGTATGTTTATCCGTTGTTTAGTACCAATAATAAGGGCTTCACGCTTGACTTCGGGCTATATGGCGCTGTGTGAATGTGAGTGGATATTTATTTATTATTTATGAAATGTTGTAGCTGTTAACTAATTATTATGTTCCTAATAAACAAATATCCACTCACATTCACACAGCCCCATATTAAGCGAGGAGCTTGTAATTAAGGTACTGAATAACTGGTACACATATTGTTTTGTAAATGCATAATAATATTATACATATAATATACTCAGACAAATACAAACAGACATGTTCATGCAAACTAATGTTTGTCCGGGCAGTACATCGAACCCGGAACCCTTGGTGTAGTAGCCGAGTTGTAAATTAATCTTAGTTTTAAGTTCCTAATAAACAAATATCCACTGACATTCACAAAGCACCATTTAGCCCCATACTAAGCGAGGAGCTTGTGGTTAAGGTGCTAAATAACTGATAAAGATATTTAAACACATATTTTTTGTAAGTGCGTAACAATGTTATACATAGAAATTACCCAGACCAATACAAACAGATATGTTTATGCAAACTAATGTTTGTCTGGGCAGTACATCGAACCCGGAACCCGACGTCTCGACCATTACACCACATGGTTTGTCAATGTATCATGAGAAAAGATGACCCTCTCAAAATTTCCCACTCTTTTCAGACTGTTTATCTGTCCCATAATATTGATACTATTATAATAAATACCGACAAAGGGACCATTAATCAACATTTTTAAAATTCTCGTGAATTGTTTTGTTTAACCCTTTGAACGGCAGGAATCCAAATGTATTGTTAATTAAAATCTTTTGTTTCTGACGCATTTAGGTGTCATTGGCTTTCAAAGGGTTAACAGCCCGGGTGCACAACCTCTAAAACAATTGTGGTAAATCACAATAAACACTCTTTATTATCTCTTTGATATTTTCTATAAATTTCGTACTCTACACAGACAAAGGATAAATCATGAGAAACAACAATTGAAAAGGTGTCTTGTGTAAGAAAATTAAAGTGAAAAGCACTTTGTTGACAATTGATTAGACATTATTTAATTTAAACTAAACGAACAAACGATTTCACCCATTTGTGTTATTTCGATTGTAATTTAATTGTGACTGAATTATTAGAAAACGTTCATTTTATCTAAGGGGCTAAAATGCGGGCTCTTTTCTTCGATTGAATTTAATTTTTAGCAGTAAATCACAAAGTCAGTGCACTTTAGATTACTTTTTCTATTATCATTATCAGCTCATTATACGTCCTCACTGAGGCCGAAGCTTATCTATAGGCCTAAATCGTTCACGCAGGCCCAGTGCGTATTGGATAACTTCACGCACAACCTTTGAAATTCTTCGTAAGCATGCGCAGGTGCAGGCAGGCAGGCAGGTGAGCGTCAGTGGCTCAATGGTGTGGAATGTCGCCTTCCTACCGGAGGGCTGAGGTTCAAATCCTGCCACGAACCAATGTGTTTTCGAATTTTCGAAAATATATTACGTTTTCCGAAGCTCTTACGGTGAAGGAAAACATCGTGAGGAAACCTTCATGCACGCCCGCGAAGAGATTCGAAGGTTGTATGTGAAGTTCCAATCCGCACTGGGCCCACGTGGATGACTAAGGCCTAATCACCCTATACGGTAGGCTCGTGCCCCTCAGTGGGGACGTTTAATGAGCTGATGATGATGATGATGCGCAGGTTTCCTCGCGATGTTTTCCTTCATAGTAAGAGCGTCCGATAAATTAATGTACATATAATTTCGGAAATTCGCCATAAACATTGGTACGTGGCGGGATTAAACCTCATGGGTTCCGGGTTCGATGCCCGGGCAAAATACATATTTGTGTACATGAATGAAACATATCTGTTTGTATTCGTTTGGGTGTTTTCTATTTATTATATGTGTATATTTACAAAAAAAGAACATATGTATGTTTATCCGTTATTTAGTATCGAAATTATAAGCTAATGCATAATTTGGGGCAATGATGTAAGAAGTATAGATTCGTGATATGCTCACAAAACAATCTAAAAAGTGTTCCAAATGCAGCGACAGCACACGCACATATATTTCGAATGAGCTTACATTTATCTAAACAAAAGAGTGCAAACTGTACTCTCTTCGGCGGTTCGTTTTTGAGGCACGGATGGCGTGTCTACCTTTATATTTACAGAATATCATTGTTTGGGGTTAGATGGCGCTGTGTGAATGACTATTAATTGTTTCGTATATAAAGATGGAAATATAAAGATGACAATTTTGAGGCACTCTACTTTCAAGAACGAAATTGCAATACTGGTTAGCGTGCCGTGTTGTGTTTCGGAAATTTGTTTGGCCAGCGTGGGCTGTCAGCCGCAATTGCGTCGTTGCCCGGCTTTTCAAATACGTGATGTAGCTATTGCTTTTCATTAGCAGTTGGTTTGGGGTTTGTAAACGGTTTTGGGATTTCTCTGGATTTGAATTAGGTTTATTCTGTATTTCGTGAGGATGCCACTCAATACTGAAGATGATTATTTCTCATCCTCATAATTGATGCAGAAAATATCTCGCTCATATTGATATCTTTGATCTATCATGGAACTTAAATGAAAGATACGTATATTGGCCGCAAAATACAATGAATAAAGACAAAACAATTACAGCAAAACCAATGAGTAAAGAAAAAATTAAAGGTATATCATGATCATCGGCTCATTAAACGTCCCCACCGAGGGGCACGAGCCTACCCATATAGGATGGTTAGGCCTTAGTCGTCTTTACTTAGACGACTTCACGCACAACCTTTGAATCTCTTCGCAGGCGTGCGAAAAGATTCAAAGGCGTGTAGAGGCACACAATTATTTATAATCTAGTGGCCAGTCAGGTACAGATTCAGCAAATACTGCAGTAGTATGGGAACTACTGCAGTAGCTCGCCATAGATCCAGAATATCAATATTCCGGCTGCACCACACATTTCCCAATACAGGAGATGGGGCAAGCCGCGTTTAAAGTGCGACAACTGTAAGCTCAACGAGCATACACTGGCTACCAGTTTACGCTCTGTGAGACGAGTCAAGACGCATGAATATTAGAAGAAATTACCGTTTTTTCCAAAATGCCACCCTGTGCAATGCAACATGCCATCATCGCAATGAATCAGTAAATTTACCAAAAAATAATAACTTTTCACAGGTAAGAACCGAAAAGAAATTGCGACACTGGGACTGCCTATAAACTTGGCGGCTTGTCCAGTCTAATGTATATTCTGATGTCTGTGGGCTGCACCTATGGTGAGCGTGAAAGCCAACTACGCTCACCAATTACCCGGTGACACTGTAAAGGCCATCTGCAGCAAACAGCAGTAATCATTTCGAAAAAAAACTAGCATTACGTATAAAGTTGTCAAATATTTTCAGCATATGATAAGGGTAATCAATCTTACTCATGTGAGAAAATCACTTAGTCCAATAAAACTCCTCGAGATATACAATCTTCTCCAAATTAGAATTCTGCAGCCATAAGTTCCTTAAAATCTCTGTTATGACTCAGCGTTGGGTAGTTAATTAATTTCAAATCCAGAGTGAAACCGCAGCTTCCAGGCTCATCGTATTTTGGATTTTTTACAACGATTGCTGATTACAAAAATTGTTTTTGAGACGGCGGTTTCATTTTGCCGGTCAGTGTTTTTGCAGATTCGTTTTCTATATTATCATCCATGGTAAACATTTGAGAGACCAATATTTCTGGTACCTGAGGTCTTGCAAATGTGCATGGGCGGCGGTGTCACTTACCATCAGGTGAACCTTATACTCGTTTGTCCTGTTCATAAAAAAAACTCAAATATTGAATATTGAGACCACTATATCGCTATGAATTATGTTTAAGGTATGATATATAATGGTTTATTTATCAACAGCTTTCGATATACATTCACGAAAGAAAACGTAGTACCTTGTTCTGTGGCCTGTTTATCTAGTGTTTTAATATTTTTTCCTAGTCGCTATTATGGCGACCTATTTGGTGAAGTCGTTGAGACTTCGGCTACTAAAAATAAGGGTTCCGGGTTCGATCCCCGGCGGAAACAATCATTTGTATTATGAACATGGCTGTTTGTTTGTTCGGTTCATGTATAATATGCATGTATTTACGAATTTTAGTATAGAATATGTCTATCCGTTTTAGTAACCATACTACAGATTCACGCTTAACGTGGGGTAAATGATGCTGTGTAAATGTTAGTGGATCTTGTATTATTATCAAAAATATATTCAGTCCAAGTGGCTTGAATTCTTCTCATTATCATCAGATAATCCGATCTTAATTCGCAAGAACTACCTACCCCCGCAACGCCTAAGCGAGTTCGAGTCCCGTTCGGGACCCTTAGGTATGGTGTAAATACAAGGCTGAGAGTCATCTGCGCTCGCCACTTGCCCGGCTTACCATCTGCGGCCAACAGCAGTAGTCAGTTCGAGAAAAAAAAAATAACCACCAAATTCTTCGTCCTCTTGAGAGCGATAAAAAACCCTTTACTCTCATATACTCCAGTATAAATGTTATAATACACTTAACAGTACAACACAGTTGCAAGATTTAAATCACCATTCACAATACATCTTCGCAAAATTAAATAATGATTGAGCTTTTGTATTAAATTAAATAAATCAATTAAATTCATCCGATTCTCAGAATGATTCACTTGTAATTAACACTAATTATATTTAAATTTTAGCAAATTAAAAACCACCAACACCAACCGACACGTACCAATGTTTTCGAATTTTCGAAAAAATATATGTACGTTATCCGACGCTCTTACGGTGAAGGAAAACATCGTGAGGAAACCTTCATGCACGCCTGCGAAGAGATTCGAAGGTTGTTGAGTCGACAAATCCGCACTGGGCCCGCGGACGACTAAGGCCTAATCACTCTATACGGGTAGGCTCGTGCCCCTCGGTGGGGACGTTTAATGAGCTGATGATGATGATGAAATTAAAAATAAATTCATTCATGTTTATGTTCTTGACATCTTGGAATTATTTAATATATGTTTAACTTTCAATTGTTCGATTCTGTTGATTAGGATTCTTTTAAATAAATGCTAAAACATAAATGCTTGTTAAAGAACACAAATGCTTACTCATTGTTTAAAAGGGTTTTCATTACTGGAAATTTATATATCGTTCCATCTTAAAAGTGTAGTAGTATATAAACTCTCAGGTAGTGAAATAGGAATATAGGCTTAACTGAATCACAACCGTAACTACCATCAAGCAATTTTGCACCTTAATCCGTAAGAATACAGTATATGTTCAAATGAGTTGACTAAAAGCCTACCAAACTATTCAATTCCTGGCGGAGAAAACCCCAATTCATCGTGCCACTTTGATATCTTTATCCGGGATCATATTTGTTCGATTTGGCGAATATTTGAACTAAGATTTTTCCAGTCATTCTGATTTCCGACCGTCTTAGTGTGAAATAACTATTCTTCAATATTTACCCACGTAGATTAATTTCCCAGTTCCTATAACAAATATTAACCTACGTATTTCGAGTAAGTAACGGTAATAAACATTATTGCGATGCTCTATCGTCGGGTAGCTGACCGGAAATTATTATCTTAAGACTATTTGTACTTCGGAAGGCACGTCCAGCTGTTGGCACCGGTTACTATCTTGAATTAGAAACCGTTTAACATCATATGCTCAGTAAACGACTCCACAAAGGGGCAAGAACGTACCCATTAAGGGTTGATCCAAATGACTAGATTCATCACCATCACCCTATAGCAAGATATATTTCATGACCACCCCAAAGTGTTAAAAAAGAAAATTTTTAAATTATGCACCAAGTCAAAATTGTACTGTTGTATCATAATTTTAGTTTAGTCAATAAATTGTTAGTGTAATAAAATTACGAGTTAATGGAACATGCTGTGCATATTTATAATTGACGTAAACACTATATTGTTATCTGTGTATATTTTACGAATGTTTGCGTTTGCATTGTTGTGCCTTATATATAAATAAAATAATAAATAACATTCACTGCAGGGACATGGCCTTGCCACAAAAACACGCTGTAACTGGTCCCTTAAGGATTTGTCTAAGTCGGTTATAAATGGGGCCGATTAAAACCTTTTTTACTTTCTTTCTTATTGATCTTAAGTAGATTCTAACCTTGTTATCGTACCTTTGACAGGTGTAGCAGTAGCAGCCAGCGTGTTCACTCTGACAGCGATGTCAGTAGATCGTTGGTTATCCATTTCACCGGAGCCAAGACTTCGACCACCAGGCAGACGGCAGGCCCTGATGCTACTAGCTCTGCTGTGGTCTGCTGCCATGCTCATTTTCATTCCATTACTGATGGTGGCATCGGTTCGGAAAGAGCAAGTTCCTATCATATCCAAAGCTTATAAGAATATTTCGGTAAGTTGTTGATAGTAGCTTCATATTTAACATACCCATAAACAATAAACACAAAAAGTGTCCGCGGCAAAAGTCTGAACATCACGTCAATTGGGTACAATTTTTATTCGTTATCACGTCGTTATGTCATAATAACGTAGTAGTGTGCTTGTGTTTTTTTATTTTGCACTCTTTCTATGACGCGTTAAGGTCAAAATAATTATTAATTTGACGTTCTAATATAGCAAGAATCACTCACTCGAATACGAAATGATAACACCTTGGCATCGGAGATACCGGCCCGGATAGCAGGTGCGGCAGCTGCTTTTGGAAAACTTAGGGCACGTGTTTGGAACTCTCACGATCTTAAGCTGCAAACTAAAATATTGGTCTACAAAGCAATTGTCTTACCCATATTACTGTATGCTGCAGAAACTTGGTGCTGCTATAAGGCAGACATTAAGAAATTAGACGTTTTCCATCTTAGATGTTTAAGGTCTATTCTGCGCATCAAGTGGCATGACCGAGTTCCAAATACGGAAGTGTTGCGTCGCTGCGCGTGTCCGGTATGTAAGCTCTCATTATGAAGCATCAACTGAGATGGTGTGGCCACGTCTTGCGAATGGCGGACAGCAGATTGCCAAAAGCAGCTTTCTATTCCGAACTTTCTAGCGGAAAGCGAAGGCAGGGCGGGCAATATCTGCGTTACAAAGACGTGCTCAAGCGCAACCTTTTGGCTTGTGGTATTCCACCTTATAGTTGGGAGGAGCGAGCTCGTCTTAGACCGGAATGGCGTTACACTGTTCACAAAAACGTGGATCTTTACAAAAATAAGCGTCTAGAAGATCTTGACGTAAAACGCCAAATACGGAAGACTCGACCGAAGCCCTCCTACAACTATACAACTAATTCTGCTGGCCAGTTATTCTGCGCCCCATGCAACCGAATTTTTAAGTTGAAGTTCGGTTTTGCTAGTCACATTAGAGCCTATCACAACAACGACCCGGTATAGACATTTATATATAGCAAGAACTATACGTATGCGGCTCGGATATTTTATGTGTATCTAGGTACTTAACTAAGAATATAGCGTATAAGTCAAGTAATTTGCCTGCGAGATTATTTCATAAAATCAAAGTTGATCAACAGACTCCAAAAATTTATTAGGCTTAGTTTGGTTATTTTAAGGGTAAAATCAGAAATAATGTTATTCTATATTACTTAATTTACAGTCATACCTGCTCTGAGTATTCACACAGTGTTTTAAACGGATAATTTGAAGTAACTAGCTATGTATGTCATAGAACCGACAGCCGTTAGAAGACCGTGTATGACGTAGCGGAGGATGGGCATCCTCCGGCTTGATGAATTATTGACGACTTCCGAAAAGGTCGCTGGCACTGGCTGTGTGAGAAAACAACAGAGGAGCATCTATATCTCTTATTTTATTTATTGTAATTGTTAAAGTTAGTTCCCATAGCAAACTGTTTACTTAGGAGTAAGTTACTCGTAGCAACAGTAATCGTATTTCTGAGATTATTTTATTTATTTATTCGTAGAATATTAAGGTCCGCGATTTAAAATTTTGGAATGGTGTCGACTGGCTTGAAAAAGAAATCTGAAACGCCAATAATGAAATTTATTGTGTCTGATTACCTAAAAATACACTTATAATTAGTACATATACAATCACAGAAAGGTTGTTAAAAGTACAACAGTTTATAAATGACTTCTGACTTTCTGTTGTTGTAATACTATAAAAAAAAATACGGATTAAAACTCAATTGATGTGTCAATAAATATCCTATCGCCCAGTCTCCACTAGCGATCATTTGCGCACTGTGTTCGTAAATCCTTTGTGAGAGGATTATTTTAGCTAAACTATCCATTGATAGATTATACCTCGGCAGCTCACTGACAATCGATTCGTTGACACGTTTCTGACCATACCCCATACAATAGTCTTCCATTTTGGAGAGCGTACTAGATGAATGATACTTTTTGATTTGATTTCATGGAGTTGATAATTCTATGACTGTAATATCACCACTCCTTCACATCTTTACTCCATATTAGCAACGATTGCGTTGCCAAAGTTTTTAGTTATCCTACGCACTCGATATAGCCCAATGCGTGAGACAAGCCATAACAAGTTTTCACGACGGTATTCTGCATGGTTGTGGTATCAACTCGGTAGAGCCGAGAAGAATCCAACATACATATCAAAAAGCCAGTTTTTTATGAATCCGGAACCTTACGCCCCTTCAGAAACAAATTCTTATATCCATTAATTCAATTAGGCTTAACTATTTTGTCTTTCATAGATGGTTATTACTTATAAATGTCGAAATATAATCTTCATCAGCTCATTATACGTCCCCACCGAGAGGCATGAGCCGATCCACGCAGGCCCAATGCGCATTGGCCGACTTCACGCACACGCACAACTTTTGAAGTTATTTGTAGGCGTGCGCAGGTTTCCTCACGATGTTTTCCTTCACCGTAAGAGCGTCGGATAAACGTACATAGAATTTCGGAAAAATCAAATATACATTGGTACGTTGCGGGATTTGAACCTTCATCCTCCAGATCGGAAGGCAACAACACCAATGAGCCACCGACGCTTTTAATATATAACAACAAAAAATTCGGCAAACAACTATAGATTTAGAATTGAAGCGCGCGGTCGTCCAACCATAGAGAGAGGAGGCCGATGATTATTCTTTATAAGTTAAAAATTGTTGGAGAGTTGAGAAGCATACTTGAAACTCCAACATCGTTGGCGGAAGTCGTAAATTTTCAAGGGATAAAAAAAAATTGAAGTGGTCGGTTCGGCATTTTGTAGTTTAACACGGTTTCTTGTTCTGGGGATTTTTAGTAAACGAACTGCATAAAATCCCTATATGCTGGTTTCTTAGCATTTCAGAATAAATTATTAGATTTTCTAGAAAAATACTTTCGTGCTACTATAGAAGGTATTATCAAACCTCCAGGTAAACCACTATAGTGTGCTTATATGTCAAATGTAACAAAAAAATCTACGTCAGAGGCTTAGACAAACCATAAACTAACTAGTAGCACAATCATCAAGAAACATCACCCAAAAAATTTCACAATGCCCTGCGCTCTCGATCCATGTCTAGGTCATCCTTGAGCGTCTCGGTGACCCAATGTCCTAGGTATTTAAAACTGTGCACTTGTCTTAAAATAGTGCCATTGAGCTTTACCGGTGGAACTACGTACGTACGTCTTATTATTAGCTTTAAAGACAAGCAGTTCACTTTTGGACGCATTGTATTTTAGGCCATGGGCTTCCGCATAACGCTCACATATACCAACGAGCTTTTTGAGTGCGCTGATGGAGGGGCACAGCAGCACCATGTCGTCAGCATAACTTATGTTGTTCACCAAGGTACCGTCAATCGAACAACCAACTCCAGCGCTGCTGAGCTCCACGATCAGCTCATTCATGTACAAATTAAAAAGGCTTGGAGAAGTTATACCACCTTGCCTCACGCCACATTCCAATCTGTACTTGTCTGAAAGCTCACCGGACCATTTTACATAGTTACGTTGATTCCTAAACCAATATTTTAAAATCGAAATATATTCATGTGGTAAATCCGTATCATTAGAAAGCTTTTCCCATAATACATCATACTGAATCAAATCGAAAGCTTTGACAGGTCAAGACAATGCATATACAGGAGTATTTCTGGTGGTATAGTACTGGATAGTCTGCTTGAGGCACAGGACAGCGGCTTCGGTTGATAGGCCCGGTCTAAAACCGAACTGCGCATCATACAGCTTGACTTGGTTGCCCAGCTGCTGATCAAGCAGTCTGTCCAGTACCTTTGCTAATATGGTAGTCAATGATATTGGTATTTTTTACACAATTATTAGTGGTGTCATTGACTGCAGGGCCCAACGGTGACCGCACCCTAAAATAGTCTTTGAACATTTCAGCTATCATTTTGGTTTGGTTTAATTCATCAACACTGGCTGGAATAGTAGGTTTAGGATTCAACTTTTTTGTATGTTTCCAAAAAGTAGTGAATTTCTTACAGGAATGTGCATAGCCAAAATGTCCATCTTTATTTGTGGTTTATTTGTTTGACACCACTTTAACTTGGATTTGAATGTTTTCCTAGTTTCATACATCTTGTGATAAACAAAGCCTTCTCTTGGTTTATTGTACAGAACCCAGTATTGAAACCAAATTCGAGCTTCATTATGCGCAGCTCTAACATGCTTATTCCATCCACATATATACTTATTTTTAAAAAAAATCCTTTTTGAAGCACATATGGATGCTTCCTGTAATGTGTTTACAATACGATTATACATGAAACGTTATCATGATTAGGATTATTACACACAGTTTTAGCGCACTCAATGAAAGCAATAGGGAAATCAATTTGTTTCAAATTTGCATTACAATATTCAGTATATAAATATATTTCAGAGGATAATATCTCCACATATAACCTTATTGACCAAGTTATCATTGCACACAGTTTTTAACCTTAACACCTTAAGGTTACAGTACACTTCCAACGGAAAATGATCAGACCAAAAAACATTATAATTAATTGACACATTTTCAATAGTATTTCTAGCACCCTGCGTAGTCACACAATGATCAAGCCAGCTATTTGTTCCATGACTGTCACTTATATACGTGTATGATCCCGAGTCTAGGCCTAATATGTCAATGTCAACACACAACTACTCCTGGTTAATACAGAAGCTAGGTAGTCCATCACCGAACCGTCTTCCCGGATGTGCATTTAAATCACCGAGAATATAAGCATATTCAACGTCACAACTGTCTATAATAGCGTTCAACTCACCCAAACGTTGTGTGAACTCCACCAGGTGCATAGGTTCATCGGTAGGCATGTACACGGAAAATACTAGAAATAAGCACTGCATCGTCATTACTTTTATAGCGAGCGGAGCGGAGTAAGCCCGCTTATGTATCAACGGCCGACTTCCCCACCTAGTCAAAGTCACGTTCTTTATATATATATATATATATATATACTTGGGACCCCAGCCTTTTTAAGGACTTGACCGATTTGGTCAAGGTAAGTCCTTCTGGGTCGACCCCTGCTCGTCTATCCTTCCACATTCGCACAATGATCCTGCTAGAAGTAGAAAGAGGTAACCAAGTTGGTCAAGTCCTTAAGAAGGCTGGGGTCCCAAGTAAAAGGAATAAAAGACCTTGTATGAGAAGATTGACGGATGTGAATGAAGCTAGGCAAGTATGTCAGGACCGCAAAGTGGCGTTTCATCATCTCTGCCTACCCCTCTGGGACCCCTCTACAGCTTTATTTTATTTATTTTTCATACTACTATGACATGTAGCGAGCGACGTGATTATGAATGAAAATTCCGCCCAACTGACGTGATGAGCAGAATTTTGACGCGGACACTTTAAAAATGAGTTTGTGCATATAGTCCGTTTATTGTTTATCTAAGGTCAAAGGCCATAAGGCGGTA
Organism: Leucinodes orbonalis; assembly: GCA_019425675.1. Taxonomy (NCBI): domain Eukaryota; kingdom Metazoa; phylum Arthropoda; class Insecta; order Lepidoptera; family Crambidae; genus Leucinodes; species Leucinodes orbonalis. The sequence continues at coordinate 10,934 of PQWD01003899.1, read as the reverse complement.
AATAATCTAGCAATAGAGTTCATTGTTTATTTATCTGACCATTACCACTGAATAAATAGACGATTATTATTATTGCAAACTTTCTTTACTAGCTCAGAAACTAATCGCAACAAATACTGCCAAAGGGCCGAAGGGTTTCCCCAAATGAGACACTAATCTCAGATTAAGGCTGAATAATACCAAGAAGTACGATCGAGGCCGTTAAAGAATCGTTGTTTCTTATTGGTCAGAGTTCATTTGGACGCCAAATTGCATGTGTATTTTCATGCCGAAACAAATATAGGGATAAATGCTGTCCGATTAAATATACTTAATGGTGGCTAAATTTTATATATAAAAAACAAAAGAAATATAAGTATAATAATATTGTGTGACAAACCTATCTTTGTGCAACAAACAATTGTTATTATTAAAATACATTAAAATGTTAACCAATAGACTAAGGTGGGGGGGGGCACGGCAGTGCCCCAGCCAAGTCGAGCGCGAAGCAAACACGGCCGTACCATCCTTTACAGGATCCATTTCGCCGCATTTTCAGGCTCTAATTTGAAAACCTTTGGATAATACCAGAACGCTGAAATTTTAGTCATCTGGAAAGATATATTAACATACTTTTAATCCAAAATTTCAAGTCTGTAGGTCATTTAGTTTCGACGTCAAGCGAAAGCAAAGTTTCACATTTGCGACAGATACGACACTCACTCACTCACTCACTCATGATCATCAAAATAGAAACTAGTACTTCCCATTAACTCAGAGAGCTGAAATTTGGTACAGAGTTAGGGTTTTATAGCTACATAAAGGGAAATAAAAACTTGGATAATCGGAGATCTGGAGTATCTGATGACCCTGATTAGATAACAAAAGAGGGAAACGGTGATTCAATAACCAATCAATTGTAGGCTAGATAAAGCCACTAACGTATAAAGCATGTTTAACGGCCAAGTCAAACAACATTAACCATAATAATAAAGTAATCGCAGTAAGGATCCTTAGACTTGGCACGACTTTGTCTTGATTTCATTAATTTTTAGAGATAATCAAGCAGCGCAATCGAGACTTGGCTAGTTTTTTACAGAATGTTTTTGGTGGGATCTCTTTTAGGCAACATATCAAACAAAGAACTAATTTATGAAATGCTGTAAAAGTCACTTTATGAAATGCTTATTTAAAAATTAGAAATGAATAATTAAATGACACTTTGAATCGCCAAGAAGTTATTTTTAATTAATATACTACCGGTTCGGAGGGTTGTTATCTACCGAGAAGACTCCGGCAAGCAACTCGTGTAGTTACTGGTTTAAAATTATAACTGATTATATTTATTGAGTAACTGTTTTCGACGTTTATATTATGTTTTTAGTGAAAGTCCTAAATAAGTTATTTTAATAGCTCGACGTCGAGAAAACTTTACCTTTGATAGTCAAAACAAGGTTGTAGAAATCAGACGATTCCTCTAATGGCTTCACCCACGCCTAAACAGGACGGCTTTGTTGTAAATATTTTCAAATTAAGGAACGGTCTAAGCTAAGCTATCTTCAATCAAGATTAGTTTTAACAAAGGTTTCTTGATCTTTATGAACTGCAAATATTTATTGCATCCCTATTTCTTTGGGTAGAAATATATTTTTTGATTCATTAATCTACTCCTACCTGGCGTTAGGCATACCGTCACTTACACCACAGATAATACAGTATGCTTACACAAACTAATGCTGGGGCCACACTAACGGGAAATTCCATTAATTATCGCGACAATGGACGTCAATTACAGTTGGAGCCTCCACTTAACCCGATAATTTGGCAATATTACATTATTATTATTGTGAGCGTCGGTGGCTCATTGGTGTGATCTGTTGCCTTCCGATCTGGAGGGTGAAGCAGGTTCAAATCCCGTAACGTACCAATATTTTTTCGAATAATAATTTTCGAAATTATATGTGCGATTATCTGACGCTCTTACGGTGAAAGAAAACATCTTAGGGAAACCTGCGATGAGATTCAAAGGTTGTGCGTAAAGTCGACCAATTTGTTCTTTCTCATTTCACCTCAACTAGTTAGACGCATGTTTGTAAATAAATAAATAATCACTAACATTCACCTAGACCCAAATCAATCATTATTCTATAGTATTGATACTAAACAAAGGATAAAAATACTTGATTTTCGTAAATACATACATACTAATTTAAAGGGCCGGCAACGCATTTCTGGGACCTGATGTCTTGCAAATGTTCATGGGCGGCGATGTCACTTACCATGAGGTGAACCGTATGCTCATTTGCCTCCTGTTCGATAAAAAAAAATACCATACACAGAAACACCTGGACCAATACAAACAGACATGTTCCTGCATACAAATGTTTGTACTGCCCAGGGATCGAAACTGGAATCGTTGGTGAAGAAGCCGACATCTCAACTATTACACCAAATGGATCGTCAAAACAAATGAGTCGTCAATGTATTTGATTTCATTAGTCATCCGACGTACATGTAAGTGTTATAAAAGGAGGCAATTTCGATGTGTTGAGACTTGAAATTGGATTTAGGGCTAAGTGCAAAAGGAACCATTATCCTGGCAAAATACAAGGTCTTTATAAATATATTGGATTAGGAACTCCATTGGAACATTTCCTGCCTACACTTTTTAAATTGCTATCGGTAACATTTTCCTAACATCGCATCGCGACTTGCCCCTTAGGAATTGATAAAGGTCAAATCCTTCCATTTGCTGAAAATCTCATTCATTCGTGTCACTTTCGTGAGTAGTGTTTTACTTACTAAGATTTTACTCAAGATTTATTTTTTAGTCTAATAATGCCCCTTATAAACCCGGAAGATCGCCGACATAGTAAATGATTCCCACTTATTCGCCCATTTTCTTCTACAAATTTGAAACCATAGCCATCAACAATAGCGCTCAATTTGAAAAAATATCAATTACTAGCTTTTGCGTGCGACTTCGTCCGCGTGGAATGGTTAATGGTTAGGCCAAAGCCTAACGCTCTTTTAACCTGCTATCTCATAAGATATTAATTATAGTTGAATGATGTAAAGAGCAATTTTGTTTAGAAAAAATACTTGTAATAAATAAAATTTTATTTGCATAAGGATTATTATCATGTTTATGAAAACACCTTCGCCAATGGTTTTTTATCAATAAATATGTTATAGGGAGCTAATCTTAAAAGATAGACATATTATGCTGTCGCGGACTTTTTTGTAGACCTTTAAAAGGGGAACAATACTCTCAAATATGCCTTTTGCGAAACTCTAACCGTTTACGCAGCGTACGCAGCGGAAGTCCCAAGTATGAAAAATTCCCCCCAATTTTGAAACATTCTTCATTGCTGATCCGCTTCTATTGCTTGTAGCGTGATGCTATATAGCCTATAGCCTTTCTTGATAAATTAGCTATCTAACACAGAAAGAATTTTTCAAATCGAACCAGTAGTTCCTGAGATTAGAACGTTCAAACAAACATACAAACAAACTCTTCAGTTTTATATTATAGTATATAATATTAGTATATTTTATATATATATTTGTATAGTATAGTTTTATATTATATAATATTAGTATAGATTTATTGTTTTTGCGATTAGTTTCATTCACTTTGCATACCCAACTCATAATCTTTGTGCAGGCCACTTGCCCCTTTTTATTGCAAATGTACATGTACTGAAAACTATGTTAATTATAAGTTTTGATAACAAATAGATCCTTATGAAATGTCTGCTGATGTTAAATTGATAAATATTAGTGTTAATTGCAAATATATCCTTATAAAATTTCTTTGTTGACAGATTCAAACCCGTGACGTGCATTTTTGCACTGAAGAGTGGCCCGGACCAGACACGAGGAAGCAGTTCGGGACTTTTAGCTTTACGATAGTCTACGCAATACCAGGTCAGTAGGAAATTTTTCATGTACTTTACTAATATGGAATGATCTGATAGCAGCGGTATCTCCTGATAGATATGACATTGGAACCTTAAAGAAAAGAGCGTACTCGTAGAAAAGAAACGCACCGGTGACTTTACCTATATAAAAACCATTTGGCTAGGTCATTTGCTATATATATTAGTTTTTTGACATTAGTATATATAATTGTTTCTTTTAAAAATTTTAAATGTTGTTTAATAATTATTTGATAATAATTTGTTTTATTTTACTCATAGTGGTGCTATATTTGTGTTATTATAAATTTTAAAGTATAGTACGTTCGGGACTTTATTATAATTCAATGTAATATGGATTTCATTATTCGATATTTGATAAGTCATTTCAAAACTAAAATTTCCAAAAAACTTAAGCATGTCCTCACTATGCTTATTCAAAATATTTGCATTTTTAATATCTGCACTCACCTGTACTAAAGGCAAAGTTCCGGTGTTTACTTAATTAACACCTGAAATTTGCCCTGGCAGCCTTGAATGATCTCCAAATTATGTTCACGGGTAAACATAGCAGAATTTACGCTTCTATCGCATATTAAGCGTTACCGTAGCAGTGTGTTGTGTGTGGTGAAATTAACAATGTACGAGAGATTGATTAACAAGCAAATTGGTTGTTCTGTCTCTTAATCAATTAATCGAATAGTCTATGAGTATAACGTCCCAGTGTAGGGTAAAGTACTCCCACGAAGCATGCCTATGGGTAGATTAAATAAATAAATATCTACTAGCATTCACACAGCGCCATCTAGCTCGAAATTCGTTCGGATATCCAATCATCTTTTTACATAACGTTAAGATATTCCATGTAAATACTCATTACGACAAAAATAAATTAGTATTGCTAACATTCCGATTGAAATTAAAGTCTTCTAATACACTTCCGTCTTCTGTAAAAATATATAATAAATTACCCGATACATTAATGCAAGTAACGATATAATATGTACACGAAAACTAAAGCAGTACCTTATTAATAAATCATATTATGACATTAATGAATATTTTACTGATAATCACAAAATATTGGCTAAATTCAATAAAATTACTTATTTGAAATGTTATGTTTCCTCTCTCCTAGTTGTTATATTGCGTGCCCAACAGGGTCCATAACACTGGTTTCACTTTTTATGTACAATATGGTTTGGCAATAAATGATTGAGTTTTGAGTATAGCTACAAACTAAGCATGGGCGCTAAACAACGGATAAAAATACGTATATATTTTTTGTGTAAATATAGAAAATACGCAGTCCATTACAAATAGACTTGTTCATGCACACAAATGTTTGTACTGCCCGAGGATCGAACCAGGAACCCATGGTGAACTTTTACACAAGATAGGTCGTCAATCGTTATCATATTATTGTCAACCCTTAATCTACTAGAACCTAAATCTATTTCACATAACCCCTACTCAGTTTACTAGTTTTGAAGTTGACAAAGGGAAAAATAAGCGGCACTTATATTTCAAAGCAAATTAAAAGGTCAACTCAGTTTACATAAAAGGCCAAAATAAAAGGTCTTAGCTCTGAGGCATGATAACATTTTGTATGAAAAAGAAGGGTCAAGTAAAATTTCGTATATTCAGTCACCTGTTCCTTTCTCTTATTGTATTGTCTTCAGATTTAGCGATGTCCACACATTGAATGAAACCTTTTTCGCTGATTAATTAAGTTACTTTAAGTCAGTCACTGCTACAATCTTTGTATGTTGGTCGTTAACACCTACAAATTCTGCCCAACGCATCGGTTGGTCGGAGTTTTAATTCAAACTTTAGCACACTGCTCGTCCTTTTTATTTTGTACCCTTTCAGTAAGGACATTAAGGTCAAAATTTAAATGAATGATTTTCTACTAGGTACCAGTAACTATACGGATGTTAGGCACGGCTCACACATTTAAATATTTTGGTTGACGTTTCTTCGTAATTGTTACTTTACTGTATCATAGCCTATCTATACTAATATTATAAAGCTGAAGAGTTTGTTTGAAGGCGCTAATCTCAGGAACTCCTGGATTTGAAAAGTTCTTTCAGTGATAGATAGCTCATTTAACGAGGAAGGCTATAGGCTATATATCATCACGCTACAAGCAATGGAAGCGGAGCAGCAATGACGAATGTTTCAAAATCCGGGGGGAAAAATTCTTACTTTCTTACTTTTAAACGGTTAAAGTTTCGCAAATGTCATGTATGAGAGTATTGTTACCCTTTTAAAGGTCTACAAAAAAGTCCGCGACAGCATATGTCTATCTTTTAAGGTTAGCTCCCTATAACATATGTTTTGCTAAAAATATTTTCTTAAATTAATGCATCATTTTGCGAAGCTATTTTCATAAATATGATATCAATCCTTATCCAAATAAATACTTTATTTATCACAAGTATTTCATTTTAAACAAAATTGCCCTTTACATCATTCAATTTAAATGAATATCTTATGAGATATCGCAGTTTTAACTCACTTATATAAACGAAGTAGCGGGTTAAAGAGAGCGTTAGGCCAAAGTAACTATTCCATGCGGACGAAGTCGCACGCAAAAGCTAGTCTACAAATAAAATGTGCAACAGCAAAACATTTACAAATAATGTTCAGGTTATTTTGTGAAATCGTTCACACGTGCCGGAATAGGTCAAGGTTAATCAATACATTGAATATCACGCCAAACCATAATCTACTCGACTTTTTGCAAAATAATATTTCATTTATCATTGGCTTCAGCCATAATCATAACGATACTTTGAGCATTAATTACGAGAGTAATAACATTTTACTTTTCTGTGCTAAGTTTATTATATTTTCTCAACGCATTGTGAAATATAATTATTTTCGTCAAATTCAAAATTAAACTATAAAGCTTGGCGATAACCATGCATATCAGATATAAGATTGTTGTTACAGTAGTCCATTTTGTAGAGATTGCTGGTATGCGAATAACATTCATAAAATTGCTAGTAAAGGATGGATGAGCATAACAGATATCGGAGAAACTGGATATCTATCCACCCTGAGGTCTCCTCTTGGAAATAGGACTTGGATTGTTCTCAACAGGCCAAACTACTGAAGCGCTTTTTTTTCAAAGCATCAAAACTCATATTTTTAGTTTAGTATTTTAAGACGTTCATAAGTGCTTTTTGTAAGCCTAATTTGAAATAAATGTTTTTGACTTTGACTTTGGATATATCTATATAAAAGTCCTATTTCCAACAGGAGACCTTGAATAATCAAAAATAAAAATTCGTTTCATGGATTAAACCTTTATATTAAGAAAACTACATAATAATAAATCCGTAATTCAACTATTCATCATCTCAGCTCATTATACATCCGCACCGAGGGGAACGGGCCTACCCGTATAGGGTGTATAGGCCTTAGTCATCCACGCGGGCCCAGTGCGGATTGGCTGACTACACGCACAACTCTTAAATCTTTTCACAGGCGTGCGCAAGCTTCCTCACGATGAACGTACATATGATTTCGAAAATTTAAAAATACATTGGCACGTGGCGGGATTTGAACTTGCACCCTCCAGGTCGGAAGGCAAAAGTTCACACCATTAGGCCACCGATGCTCTATTGACACACAAAAGTTCTTTCTATGGTATTGATAGGTACTAAGCTTAAAAAATAGATTCTTGGAAGTAGCGACAACAATGCTTCTGACTATTAAGGGCTTAACAGCATTCCTTTAAACAGTTTTTTGCCATAAGTGAACGGGACGGTTAGTGCTCACATTACGGTAAATGATACACCTGACCATGACAGAAGCAATGACGATAAAAATTAATAACAGTAGGTCATTATTTTTCCGTCAACACTGCTCTGCGCCCGTCACCCGAGACAACAGATGTTAGGTCTCTAATACCCGGTAATTTTACTAGCTACAGTGCCTTCATCCTGAAATACAGACACTTATTTCACGGGACGATACCTTGCACTATCTAGACGACTCAGTACCGAGTCTACCACCTAGTATTACAATAATGACTATGTAATTGATATATTTGGAATTATTTCATTCATTACTTTATTTCATTAAATCGTTAATTATTATTTATAATTTCAATTGTGAATCTTTTTTGAATTATTTGTTTATTTTTATATATTAATCCATCCAACTTGGCCGGCATAACTTCGAGAGGGAGGCTAGTAGGAGGATTCAGTTGGGCTGGGCGGCATTCGGTAAGCTACGTCATGTCCTAACGTCAACTATTCCGCAATGCTTAAAGACAAAAGTCTTTGAGCAATGCGTCCTACCCGTGCTAACAAACGCAGCTGAAACATGGACACTGACTGCGGATTGGTTCATAAGTTCAAAGTTACTCAACGCACAATGGAGCGAGCTATGCTTGGAGTCTCTCTAGGGATAAGATCAGAAATGATTTAATCCGTAAGAGAACTAAAGAGAAAAGCAAGTTGAAGTGGCAGTGGGCTGGTCACGTATGTCGCAGAACCGATGGCCGTTGAGTAGACGAGTTCTGGAGTGGAGACCGTGTCTTGGCAAGCGTAGCGTAGGACGCCCTCCGGCCCGATGGACCGACGACTTGCGAAAGGTTGCTAATGGAAACTGGATGAGAAAAGCGGAGGACCGGGATGTCTGGCGCAAAATGGGGGAGACCTATGTCCAGCAGTGGACTGCAATAGGTTGAAGAGAGATTTATTAATTCAAATAAAATCGTTAATTAATAATGTATTTATATATATATAGAACGGACAAAATAATTAAATTAAACTATGTACTTTATAATATCAATTACACCTTGACAAGGTAAATTTGGAACTAGCAATAATACTTACTACTTATTATTACATCGCTTTTTCTAATACAAAAATGCTTACATATCATTATAGTTACACGTTATAGGACATGTAAAAGCCTCCCGAAGAACTATCGACACTCGATAGTATTGATAATATCGACACGATCCATATAAATATTTAGCAACATTGCACAATACAATTTTTTTCTATCTCACCCGAAAGCAGTCATTGGCAACTGAACGCTGTTTGTAATATTCACTATATGGCGTTTCATATGCCGTTATGTTGGCGTCTTGTCTGTAAATGTCATTGGTACGATAAGACGCTCCCCTACGGGACCTACGTTTTGTTTATTAACTTTTATTTGCGACGGAGATCAGGCCCAAAACTTTGAAAAGCGGTGAAAATGAAACTGAATAAACAAAACCCACGGGACCGTCTTATCGTACCATACCAATGACGAGGTGCCAACATAACGGCAAAGGGACTACTCGATGAGACGCACATAACAACGATTATTATTTGACACCAAAGATTTTAATTTTGGATTCCTTTGGATAAATAAATAAATAAAGTCTTTATTCAAAGTTTACCAAAGGATCCTTAAAATTAATAGTGATTCGATAGTGACTGCATAAGTATTAAACTGTGTCGCAGTCAGAAACTTCTCGAAACTTTTCGAACTTAAATTTAAAATGAATATTTACAATACAGTTTATCTAACCTTTCTTATCAGCCCGGCCGATACGAAATTACCCTGTCAAACGTCTTTGGCGTGCAAAATCGTGAAATGAACGATCGAACGCTTTTAATTAAACTTCAGACGGGGTTAATTGGACGTTAAAAGTCGTGTGAAACGCAACTTTGGATTACACGTATGGGAATAATTTTAACATGAAACATATCGCAGCTTTCATATTAAAGGGGCACAATTCGAAAAACATCATTGTTGGGAAAACGCGTTTGAAGATTCTTGAGCGCTTCTGTTCTCACAAAATCAGTCATAAATAAATTAAAAACATTTACTGCAAAATAATAGAATATTATAAGAGTATGTCCGTATCGCATATTAAGTTTATCTCAGCATTATTAAAACGACACACTGGAAATATGAAAAAGGCATAAACTAAATATCGCGGCTTCATTGCACGTTCTTACTCTTTCTATCAAGAGCGTCATGTAGATGTGTTGATTTTCGGCCCGTTTATAAGTAAAACTCAAAAACGCTATTTTTTGAGATGTGACTATAGGGGATAGTATAAAAGGTGCGATATGTAGGTTTTATAATACGAATTGTTATAAATGGTCCTTGGAAAGACACATTTGACGACCCATTTGGTGTAATGGTCGAGACGTTGGCTGCTACACTCAAGGGTTCCGGGTTCGATCCCCAGAAAGTACAAAATGTGTGTGAATGAACATGTCTGTTTGTAATGGTCTGGGTGTTTTTTATTTATAAAATGCATGTATTTACAAAATAATATATAAAAGTATGTTTATTCGTTGTTTCGTATCAATAATAATAAAACAGGCTTAACGCTTAACTTGGAGCTAGATGGCGCTCTGTGAATGTCAGTGGATATTATAATTATTATTTCGAAATCCTTTAGATTAACGGGCCAAATAGTGGCCCGGTCCTTTAGAAGGCATGTGTGGGGCCGAAGCCAACAGCACAGAGGCCCTTTTTTCGAATGTATAATTATTTATTACTTGACATAATTTGGAAGAACCATCTTCGAAGATAATTCAGAAAGGTTCCTTAGTGTTGACTGTGTAACAGCAAAACTGGACCTATCTATTTCAAATTGCTGGCACAAAATAATAACTCCATTGTCTATACCTTTAGTAAATTGGTTCTCTGAATCGAATACAAATAAACGTTACAAAGTTATCCAGCAAATAGGTTATGCCTAAATTGACTTCATATTCAAATGTTAAACAGTCGGCGACCACAGTTGATTAAAGTTACAGGACTACTGAACCGCATTTAGGTTACGGATTTCAACAAACATCGTGATTCAGTTTGCTAACTATAAATTTATTCTATCGGACTTTGGGTCCTAGTACAAATATGACGTGTTACTTTGTTGTTACCTTTTTGTTGTCTATGAGTTCAAAATGCGTCATTCACTCCGTATGGTGGTGTGGACTGACCACCTGCGCAGCCTCTACCCATTAACTAAGTGGTAGACTCGATACTGAGTCGTTTAGGTAGGTA